>JAPYYV010010905.1:0-11074 GCA_030522625.1 Copidosoma aretas | reverse complement strand
AACTGTGCCTGTATAATTTTTTAGTTCTCTCTTCCAATCATCTGTTGACTCACTACTCAGATAGTACACCGATTGTAGATCCAAGTAATCATTGTTTGATTTTTCTTTTGTTACTTGTTTTTCTGTAGAATTTTTTGAAAACTTGTCATAATAAGCTATTCTCATACTCTAAAATGTGGGATTATTTTAAAAATAAGATTATAATTTTCACCCGAATAAGTAATACAAACGATATTGTTATAATTTTTCTTTAAATGAAAAACAATTTAACTTATAATTAGAACTTATTACTGAAATCGACATACGCAATGTAACTATATTGTAGCTAAAATGTTATTGAAATATATGAAGCTATTTTAATTATCTATACACGCCAAAACAGCAACAACCATTTTTTTAGCATCAAAGATCGTTATAACAACCTTGATATTGTATGAAACGTTAAAACTGTTTCTGAACCAATAGAGGATATAAAAAGAAACATTTTGAGCCCTAGATCTTCATATCACTCCGTTTCTTACATATTACTGAATAAAAAAAAAAATATTAAATTCTTTATAAATATATTCTGTTACGTGGGATTACGTTCGGTATGGTGATTGGGAAATAAGTGCACAGCGAGGTTAATAGTTCTTTATTTAATTAGAGACCAAGGGAAGAGCCAACTGTGAGTCGCGAACCAGAGCGGATACGTCTGCTTCTCTCGAGCGTCGGGTCTAGTCTCCCATCCTTATCCTGACTCCCTCTCCCCTTGCCTACCATGTACTGCCCCGTCCAAGAGGACCCTCGGCTAGGGAAGGGCGGACGGACGTATAGCTATATGCTATCGTACGTCACAATTCGTTCTCAGCTATCAAAATCCAAATCGCGTTAATCAAATTACACTCGCGAACAGTACCATTTGAAATCGCTTGTAATTTCATACATTATTACAGTTATTTTACTACATTCAACGAGGGTCGGATTATTTCTATACTTGACATAGTAATTTTACACTAATATTTTTTTTTACAGTGTATGAGAGTGATTGAAAGGTTATGAAAGCTGTATATTGATCATTATCATAGTATAATTCATGAACTAATTACTGTACTAGGTCACCTGTGAACTTAACCATGAACGGAATAATATTTTAAAATAAGTCTTTAATATTAATCTGCCCCTGATCGTAACTTTTGCTGATAAAAACTTTTTTTTTTAAATCGAAGATAATACAAAATACAAAAATATGAAAATACAGCGCAAAATAAAATTAAGTTAATTTGTGAGTGGTAATTTACAGGATATGATGGCTTCATTCATATTGCACGTAATTATAGCGGCTAATTCCCGAAACAATATTCAAGAATCATTTTCGTACCTTATACATATTTGAAAGCATAGTGAGCTGTCGATGATAAAAATAGCACTCGCCACTGGGTTTTTTAAGATATGACTGATTGACCACAAACATCATAGTATTTCTTTAATAAAAACCAAACTACATAACTCATCAAGATGATTCAAAATGTAAAATAAAGCTACTTTGAAGCTCTATCAGTTGATACTATTTAGAAATTCAAATTAAATTGTTTTCACCCTTAGAAAAGTAAAAAACCTGTTTTATGACCATAAAAATCGTTATAAAAAACTTAATAAGGTTTAAAACTTAAACTTTTTTTTCCAAGCCGCCATAAGGATGAGAAAACCAAAATTTTCAAGCCCAGAATCATTAAAATCTACTGTTGGGTTCATGAGATATGATTGATTACATACAGACACACACACACACGCGCGCGCGCGCGCGCTCACACAGACAGACTTTTTATAAAAAGGATATTTTTTCACTTTAGATACTATATAAGACATTTCTAACGTATTTCCACAAAAATCTTTGTCCAACCGATAAAAAGCTTTCTGTAGGAGAACGTAATATATTCGTTATCTATAAAGAATTTCAAGCTTAAGTTGGTCTTTGCATAGTTTATGTTCAAGACACTGTTTTAGTGAATAAAATAAGTCTATTTCGTATGGCCAAATAGTTCTAAGAGTTTATGAATTTTTTATTCAGAAATAACGCCATCTACACAAATTTTACAAAAACACTTTATAAATCATAACTCAACAAAAATTAATAGGGTGTTTTAAAATTTTCACTATTTGGTAACTTTATAAATTATGGTCGCTTTATAGGATCCGCCATGTTCAATTTGCAAATTACATCAAAAATTTGTAACCAGTGACCCAGAAAACCCCCGAGTAGAGAGATTTTTATCAATATTTGGGCATTTTTTGGATTCCGGTTCGCTTTATTGTATCCGCCATTTTAAATTTGCAAATGAGAATCCCAAAATTCGTAATTAGCGACCCCCAACACCTCCCAAGTAGAGATTTTTGTCGAGATTTGGGCGTTTTTAGATTTTGGTCAGCTATATTAGATCAGCCATTGAAAATTTGCAAATTATGATCATGATTTCGTAATCAGCGACCCCGAAAACCTCCGAGTAGAGATTTTCGCCAAGATGTGGGCATTTTTCAGATTTTAGTCGGCTACATTCTTCAATTTATTGATTTTACTATTGCATGTAGGGAAAGTAATCTGAAAGTATATTTAGTGATCATTTCTGCCCGATTTTATCACATAAGTTAAATTTATTCATTGATAATAAAGTTTTATTTATTGCGAATAGATAATTTTTGACATTTTAAGTTAAGTGTAGCTGATTCATGGGAAGGAATTAAAAAATAGCCTTAAATAATGTCTTCTAAATCATCTAACCTTGAAAATAAAAAAATAATTGTGCAAATCGGTCAAAAATTGCGGTCTCTAGAAACTTTTGAACCAAAAAAGTACCCATTTCTCCACTGTGCGCCGGCCTCTTCAAGAATGACCTCGACTTGGTAGACCCATACAGAAGGTGCCCCAGACAAAAAACAAGGAACATTAGGGTCTGCCATGCCAACTGCTGTCGGCTGCTGCTCCAAGACCGGGTCGTCGCGGCGTCGGCCGGCGTGGCCGGCGTGGCGTCGCACAGTGGGGAAAAAGTGACTTTTTCGTTTCAAATAAACTTTCCTGCCAAAGTTTTGTAGTTATTAGGTCCATTTTTAAATAATATTTGTCATTGAATTCTCTATTGATTCCTCTGGTCGGGATTCGTATTGAAGACCTGCATTTTTTTTAATTTACCCGTTAACCTCAAAAAAAATCGTGCTTATTATATTTTTTTTATCGCTTTCTAAGGTGGTTAATATAGGGTGAAACTTCTATAAAAAGGGATTTCGAGTTCACTGAATACAAATTTTTGATTAAATGGCCAAAATTCAAAATGGCGGATTCAATATGGCAGACACAAATTTTTTTTAATCAGGAAAATCCATAAAAAAAATTTTTTAGGGGTTTCTGAGGTCTCCGACAACGAATTTGCAATCAGATAACCACAATTCGAAATAGCGGATTCAATATGGCAGACAAAGGGTTTCCTAAAATGAACAAAATTTGTGAAAAAATATTTATAGGAGTTCTTGCGGCTACTTTTTACGAATTTGCTTTCAGATGACCAAAATTAAATGGGGTGGATTCAATGTGATGGACGACAACTTTTTTGAAACTAGTAACATTTAAAAAAAAACTTCTATGGTAGTTTTTGGAATCCCTGATCATAAATTAGCTGTTAGATACCTAAATTAAAAATGGTAGATTTAATATAGCTGAAAAAATTTTTAAAAAACTTACATTGTTTGTTATTAAAAGTGTAGAGGGGTTTTCGGGTACGCTTACTACGAATTTTCTGTCTAAAACTATAAATTTAAAATAAAGAACGATATTACACTAACATACAAATTAGAGATCGTATAAAAAAACTGTTACAAGCTGTTCTCGTATACTACCTTCATAATGAGTTCCAACAGACACGAATTAAATGATTGACATCTCGTTCCACGTAATGTTTGAATGTTTTACATTTTTTTTCTAACTTGTTTCTGTAAGTGTACTTTGCATTATTAATAACTATAAAAATCGTCAATAGTTCAATCTACAGTTTATTATAAATATTATAATGAACTTGTTTAATTTCACAATACTTTCTACTATTTTTTTTATTTGCATAGATCATAATTCTTTTTCGTTTTGAATTTTAATTTAATCATCTGAACCGGTAAAAAATTATAAATAGAGGTCGATTGTCTTTTCATACTTATATTTTAAACAAAGATTTTTTTTTTAACAATAATCATTTAACAATATAACAATTTTACAATGCTATTCTCTATTATACAGGTTACATTGTTATCTTCACACCCTCTCCCATCGACACCCCCTCCCCCCGCCCCCTTTCAGTTTGCCCACCCGCAGTCCCCCCTCATTTTGACCGTAGCTCCCACACATCCTTCCACGCCACCCCGTGCCCCTCATTTTCGTTAGGTTATCCTTTACTTACCAACCCCCCAACATCGTCGAACATTGCCGACAACAACTAATTGCAGCTAAAGCCACTCCTTCACAGCCCCTCGGGATTTTCTGTTTTCCCGCACGTCTTATGTGGCTAATAGACAGAGGCAAAACAATAAAATGTGACCATTAGTAATACAACTGATAAAACAGATAACGGAACACCCGTACGCTCAAGCGTTACGAAATAAAAATAAAATATATCTTAAACACCTACAACCAAATAACCGAATGGACTTGCCAGCTTACACTGTTGATTAACAGATCATTTATATACTATGAGTGTAAGCAGAGAAGTATATTGGGTTTCGGAATAAAGTACATGAAATAATACCCTATATTATACCATAATAACACCCTATTGCAGGAATCAGGCAGAGCAACCGATTTACGCACATGGTGCAAAAAAAACCAGGTGTGTGCAAACCATAATTCCGCTGTAGTCTAGAAAAGTATATCTGAGCAGTGATAGGCTAAGATCTCCTAATCGAAAACCATGTTTTTTCTATATAATGTATGATAAGCGATGTATTTTCTTGTATTATACTTACTTTATAGGTGTGTTATACTTTCGATCATGATGTAAATAGACAAGGCTTGCTGGATAGCACATGCGTTTGACAAGGGAGAAAACCAAATAGATTTAAGGGCAATGAAGCTCCAAATTTGTCAAAAAGAAAACACGTGTTTCAATACAATGTTCTACTACGTCAAAAATAATCAACATTGCTGTAATAAGGCAGGAAATAAAAAACCTGACCATCAGTGATACAGCTGTTGAAACAGATACTTACCTGAAATCCGTACACTTTATCTCAATACGTAATTAAAATAAAATGAAATCAAAGCACATATAAACATATAACAAGATAGACTCTCCCGCTAACATTGTTCGTTGATAAATGAATTATTTAGTAATTCAGAATGTAAGCAGAGCAGTCTATTGGGTTTCGGGATAACATGCATAGGATAACCACATACACCTTATTACAGGAATCGGACAGAGCAACCGACTCATGGACATAGTAAAAAGAAAACCAGGCATGTGCAGACCATGACTACGTTGTAGTCTAGAAAACTATAACCAAAATGTAATTGGCTGAGGATTCCTAATCGGGAACAATGTTATTTTCATACAAAATTTCATGAGCACTATTCATCCGTGTACATTATACTTACTACATAGGTGTATTATAATTTCGATCATGATGTCAATACACAAAGTTGGCTGGATATCACAAGCTTTTGACAACGGAGAAAACCAATTAGACTTTAGGGCAAGTAAGCTCCATATTTGTCTAACAGAAAATATGTGTTTTAATACAATGCTCTACTACTACGTCTAAAAATAACTAACTTTGTGTTACTACGGTGGAAAGCAAAAAACGTGACTAACAGTGATACCGCGGATAAAACAGATTTTGGATGGAAGAAACGTACACTTAAGCGCGATACTTAATTCAAATAAATCAAAACCCATGCACCTTAAACCAAATCACCAAATTAACTCGCCCGATTACAATGTTCATTAATAAATAATTTATCCACTAATTCAAAATAATTTCAAAGAAAAGCATGAATATGAATCTGTAGCTCCTTTAACCGAATAACCTAATATACTTTAACCTTATATCCGAAGGGAGAACAAATAATTAAAGTCAAAAATATTTATGGTTTTTAATAATTAGGTTATTGGAAGAGTGGGAGTATTATAATTATTTCAGAAGTAATTATAGAATCGTGTATTATTAGTCAGTCGAGAAGAAAGTAGCATTAATGGAGGACAAATTTTTGAAAAAAACTTGGGCACCCATGTATCAAGTTATATTTTTCCGGCAAACAATTTTTGTAGATGTGGCTAATCACACCAAAATTTGTTCGGTAATGATTCCAGCTGAAATTTTAAAATCATAAGACATAATGAAAATTAAATAATTCATCCATAGAACCTTATATTTACAAACCAATGATAGAAAATATTATGTATATAAAATTTTTGACATCTTTGTGTTGATAACGTATCTGTTAAGATATTCCGAATTTTATCATCAATCATCGTAAAACACATAGTATGCTTTACATTAATAAGTCGACTATGCACATCAATTTCCGTGGGATGTAAGTTATAAATTTGTTTATTGATTTGACTAACTTCTCGGTTAACCACTTCTACTGTCTCTTCATAATACGCAAACTTCATTGTACGACAGTACTAAGTAGATGATAGGTGTTTATTCATCCAAAACTCTAGCAGTTTATTATTGTCACTAAATTAAAGAGATATCGGTACCATACACACAATAAAAATGCTGTTATACAATAAGTCTGATGGATCAGTAAATGATTGCTTAAACTGTTCCACACCAGAGCTTCCATCACAACCACATTTCGATATTGAGGACGTTTATACCACTCAGTGGTACTCAACCAATTTAGTATAGCAGATAGTCATTGATAATTCAAACAATGGTTGTTCATCATCGTTTGCTGACACTTAAATAACCTCAAAAACCTAAACATCAGAAAACTTAAAAAAAAAAAAAAAAAAAAATTTAGCATAACGCGAAAAGTTGAATAAAACTTCATAACTCTATAGATATCCCTAAAGCACGGTAAACTTTTTTTGTATCGAGATATCTTTAAAACGGCACGGGCCATATTTCTAATATTTTAGGAGATGAATCATAGTGACATTTCTCATATTGTACTCGTTTTTCATGATGATACCAAATACCGTTTTTTTCATCGATTAAAACCTTACTCGTTGGGAACTCAGGGGTTGGATTCACGTGTTAAAAGAGTCAACTTTGAAGCTTTATACCTTTAAAACGGTACGGCTGAGATTACTGAAATTTAAATATAGTATACATTGATAACTAAAGAACTTATCTTTAAAATTTGAAGACGATTGTAAACAAAGTGATTTTGGCATAAACGTCATTAACTCTATGTATGTCACTTTGTTTTTGAAGCGAAGCTTCTTTAGCCTCGTTTTGCTTCTCCGCCAGAGCTGTGAAATCGGAAATTCCGACAGATTTAACCTACATGCATATATAGCACAAAAACGAGTGGCATGCATGTATAGGTATACAGCTAGTAAGTACACGTAATAACCGCTGTTTACCTTTCTCTTTCTTCTCCCACCGTACAGCCGACCCCCCCCCGGCAATCCCGGCTCCTACTCCACCCCAGTACTGTTTCTAACTCTCCACTTGAGCGCCACGGCAGACGGCACCACCTCTCTAGATACATATGTCTGGTATACGTTCGTCACGTCCGTCCGTGTGTGTTGGCACATATAATAATATCCCGATTAGAAAAAGATTCCGTACGCCTTGAAGTAGTATACGGCCCATTGACGGCTCCCGGAAGGAAATCTTGACGGCCCATATGAGTTGTGTTACCAGGTACCTTTATGGTCTGTGTACGGGGAACTTAAAGTCTGATAACCGTACAGTGCCTGTAAACTGTACGTATATGGCCCGTAATCGTGAAATTATGAGATTTGAGGGTAGGCTGCACCCGAAAGTATACAAATTCTTAGGTCAATAAATTATTTTTCTCAGATTTCAATACATGTACTTTATAAAAATCATGGATGAACAATTTGTTGAAAGTATAGATTAAAAAAAAATTCGAACAAAGAACTTGCGAAAGAAAAAAAAGTGATGAAAAATGAATAGAACGAAACAGCACCGAAAGGCTGATACAAATTAATAACGTTTGTGATAAAAGTAAACAAGTGGCTAAATCTATGCAAATAAATACTTTTGCATTTGAAGCACGACTGTCACGTATTTCATCAGAGCAAAATGTATGATCATAGCACATACATAAAAATTATTGTTCCACAATTTTTTAATACATTTACTATTTAAGTACACTTGTACATTCATATAAATCAAAGTACGTTACACAAAAAGTTTCATCTTGATGAGATCCACCATCTTTTTTTACTACACATAGGCCTTAAATGTAAGCTATGAAAGTTATAGGAAGAACTTTACTTTTTTTAAGAATTCTCAAAATTTTATTAAATTTTTAAAGCATTTGGCTGGCTATGGAATTATTAATAAAAAGAATTGGATGTTGTGTTTTTTGAAATCTCGAAATGTTTTATTTACAACTTTGTTGTAGAATATTAAGTAGTTATTTAGTGGGTAATAAACCCTTTTTTCATTATTTTTAATGTTTTTTACCTCCAAGACAATCAGGATTATATCGTAAATAAAAGTTTGCGATGCAAAAAAAAATTCTATTTCAATGGGATTTACAACTTTTCTCGGCCATAAATATGCCTAAAATGTAAATGGTCGTCGTTACAGTGAAAATGGTGACTTTTTAAATATTTTTCAATCTTTTCTTTGATTTTAAAAATTTGCAATTACTAGTAACATAGATGTTCATGTTCCCGGGCCATTTATGGGCACTTAATGGTTCGTGTAAGGTACATAATACATACCGTAAATGTATACTACCCGAAAAAGTACCTGGTAACACATTATGGAGGTGTCTTAAAGGCGCCGGAAGGGGTCCGTATACTGACTTTCCAGCACCATAAATGGTCCATATACTTGCCGTAGCGTCAATTGCTGACGTCAACTAGTAAGGTATAGTGCCAGCGTACGTGATATATTTTGTACACTATACTCTTATGTTATTGGCTGTTGTCTAAAGAGAGTACTAAATTCAAAATTGTCATTTATACAATTGAATTCTCATTAACCATTATTTTATTCAGGAGGCTCATAACTAATTAAGTGCCGATTCAGGCTATTCAAACTACAATACAATTTGAGAATGTAGCCACATTAAAATTCCAATACTCGAGATGCGATGGCCTCGAGGGCCCAGCTTCAAATTTACATTACATTATCAAAGTTATTAAAGTTAGTGTTCATAAGCACAGAGTTAGTGATGATGTGTCTGGGTTGTGCGCTACCAGTTATACTTATGAGACGTGAATTCGAAGTATGGCACTCGGTATCTGAGATTGCCGATGAACTGCAGCTAAGTAGCTTCGCTTTTTTCGGGGGCCCCGAGACCCCACACCCCTTTTTTGTAATAGAATCCGAGACACTTTCGATTTCCACTATTATTTTTGCAGTATGATCAAGGATATCTTGCAACTTAATGACAGCGCTCGTTTCAGTTACTGTAACATCAGGATAGTATTCTTGTTTAGCTGCAGTAATGTGTTTGTACTCAGATAATACAAACACATTTTTCTTCCTCAAACTATCCCTTAATTATAACATTATACTGAGCTTTCGTCAGTTGAGCGTCGATATATAACGCTAAAGTTTCATCATCGGAAAATTGAACGTGTTTAGACGTGCTATCAGAAGAAGATTTTCGTAAGTCATCAGTGTTGAATCTTGAGGTGGACTATTATCGTGTTTCAAACGATCCATAATATCGACAGCAGGTATGTCCTCTAGAACTTTATTAATCCTTCTCCTCTTAGCTGACGAGCTTGTTTCCGTATAAGATTTAGCTTTATCATTACTTGAAGATGGGGAAGGAGCAGAAACAGAAAACTTATTTTCTAATCAATCTTTGTTACCGTCGAAAAATCTTTGTTTATCATAAAAAGAATTCTTGAATCTGCGATTAAAGGCGGAAAAGAAGTATTTATGCAGCTTGCTTTCTGTATGTTGTACTACGTGTTTTTGTAATGAATACTTTTTCTTTAGAAAATTAACGATAATACTAGCATCAATTTCATTAGATTCAAACAATAAGTTGACAAACTCTATTTGATATTTCCAAGTCCATGTTTAAGCAACAGCTTTCATAAGATTTTTCTTTATTAATACTTGTTTGTATTTTTTGCAAATTCAATATTTATTTTAGCAGCAGCATGCTTTTTCTCAGGGGAGTCCACTCCTATAAACATATATCAAGACAGTAAGAACGGATATCTGTAAAAATATGGTTGTATAAATAAAGTTTAAGTTTGATTTAAAGCAATAAAAGAAAAAATATATCATAATAGGCAATATTATTAAAAAAGATGCACTAGTAATACATTGTTTTAACAAATTATTTCGAGTAATTTATAAAATTTTAACATAAAAATGTATAAATATCTAAGCAGAAGTGTCATAGTTGAATACTAAAATTACAAAAACATTTGTGTTGAGATTCGAACTTGGCGCACTAGCTCAGCTGAGCAAGTCGCAGGCGCCACGTCGGTACAACAGGCAAGATGTATAGATAATCTTGTCTGCCTGCTGTATGCTTTTCTCCTCTCTCTCTCTCTCTCTCTCTCTCTCTCTCTCTCTCTCTCTCTCTCTCTGAGTCTAGACGGGGTGGACAACTGACGTGTGCACCATGATGTAAGTAGAAGAGGTGTGTGACCCAATCGACTGAAATTGAGTATGTTCCTGCGCACATCCACTGCTCCGCCATATTGTGATTTTTGTAGTCTGCTCAGTCTGTTGTCAGCTGTGTTTACGAAATTGCTCGTCCAAATAAAATGTATAAAGATGCCCTCCTGTTCAGGGAAATCGTGTTCCAATTGGAATAAAAAAACGCAAAAAGCTGGGATAAGATATTTTTCTTTTCCTAAGCAGCCAGATGTCTCAAAAAAATGGATAGAGGCATGTAAAAACGATAATCTCAACCTAAAAAATGGCAAGT
>JAPYYV010010904.1:0-12759 GCA_030522625.1 Copidosoma aretas | reverse complement strand
TAATGTGATTTTCGAATAGAAAAAAATAATTTTTTTTTGGATCTAATAGCGTTGGACTTTTCGGTTCTGGACTTTACGGTTTGGACTTTTTTTCCTCCAGCCCGTACATTAATTGCTTTACGACCGCTGGTACGAAAAAGAATTTTTGAATCTAACAAGTTACTATAATTCGCAAGTCTAATTTATAATTTGATCACATTGGTTTAAGCTAGCTAACAGTATGTCGCACTAACAATAACGACACTTTACAAATGAAGAAATAATTATTAGATTTCTATGCAATCAACATAATCACCAGTCAATGAAGACTCTTTCAAAGTAACCAAAAAGTGGTTCTACCGCTTATAAACATTGTAGACAGTAAAGAAAGGACGCGAATTAAATACTGCGTGGTCAATATCAATGACAAACACACGTACTTACTGAGATAGAAGGCTGGGTGACTCACGGCCAGGGCGGGCTTCAAGGCCCGCAACAAGTGTATAGGGCCTGCAGCAGTAGCAACAGGCTAGGCGACTCACGGCCGCACAGTGGTTCAAAACTGGATTTTTTTGGACAAAGTAGCCTGCAGGTCATAAAAAATTAACATATCGTGACAAATTTTTTTTTTAATGAAGCTAAAATGATTTACAAAAAATCTATCAAGGCAGATTTTTGAATTTATTTTTTGAAATAATCACACCTAACCTCAAAAATAGGAAACTGAGTTATCTTAAAGATTACGCTAATTTTTATTAATCACGTAATAATTTATTAGGGGAAATAATGCATGATAGACGTTACTTTTAGTAAATTTGAATCGTTAAATACGAATCCGTTATCAAAATGTCTAAATTCAAAATGGCGGATCGAATATGGCAGACAAAAAATTGTAAAATTACGAAAATCATAAAAAAAGTGTTTTAGAGGGGTTTCCAAGGTCGCTGAATACGAATCCGTTATCAAAACGTTTAAATTCAAAATGGCTGATCCAATATGGCGGACATCAATTTGAAAAATTACAAAAATTTTTAAAAAGGGTCTAGTCAGGGGTTTTTTATTGATCAGGTATAATAATGACAACTAAGGCCAAGCACTACAAGCTATCAAAGCGCTTAAGTAGTATGTGTGTACAAAAGCACATCTAATGGAATCCAAGGCCAAGTATTACAAGCGAGCGAAGCGCTTTAGTAGTACGTGTGAACGAAAGCACATCTAATAGCAACTAAGGCCAAGCACTACAAGCGATTGAAACGCTTAAGTAGTAAGTGTAAACAAGAGCACATCTAATGGTAATTAAGGCCAAGAAGAGAAGCGAGACAGGCACTCTATATTGTGTGCGTGTGTGAAAGAATAATTAACGCGCCACCGCCCGCGCCGGCGCGGGCGCACAGTGGACAGATTCGGTTTTTTTTTCGAAATCTAGTATCTCGAGAAAGAAAAGAGGTAATCCGAAAATTCTTGTTGGAGCATAAAGCTAAGAGAATAGCAAGTAAGAGACTGTAGAGAACTTTAAATTGTTAAATTCTAACCTCTAAATAAATAGAATAACAAGAAAAAAAATTTCAGAACGGAATTTAAAAAAAAAAAGGCTAAATTACCTCCTTAATGATTATTTCTTGAAAAGACAATACTATTATTACAGAAAATTAAGTTTAATTTTGTTTGACAAAACCTTAAAGACTAACATTTTAAATTTATTGTGTTAAAAACCTATAATCTTGAGAATGAGAAGAGACCATTTCTCAAATTCATGTTATAGCATAGAGCTGGGATGGTAGCAAATAACAAAATCTATGGAGCACTGTGCAACGTGAAATTCTAACCTCTAAATAATAAAATGACCTCAAAAAGAACTTTTTTAGAACATAATTTCAAACAAAAGTCTAAATTACTGTTCTAATGATTATTCTTTAAAGATAAAATCCTATCAAGATGGATCGTTGAGTTTGATTTTCTTTCACATTACCTAAAAGCGTGCAATTCTGAATTTCTAGTGTAGAAAACTTAAATTTCTTGAGAACAAAAGCAAATAAAAAAATTAAACTATTTTGTCTTTGTTATTGCATCTGGATATAAGAAAAAATACTGCCAAAGCCTAAGAATCGAATCATAACCTAAAAATAAGCAGTAAACACCAATTTTGTTCATATTTTGCCCATGCAAAGAGATAGAAAGATATTTTGTTCATTTACCTCTAAATTTATTGCATTCATAAGTTCAAATAGAAAACAGCTCCAGAAATCAAAATCTAACCACAAAATTTCTTTTAAATGTTAATTCTATGAATATTTCGTAAACAGAAACACTAAAAGCATAGTTTTTTCTTCTCTTTGTTATTTTGTGTGAAATTACGAAAACTTACTTAAAGGGTGAGGACATCAGAACCCAACCTTAGAATCAGCATTGTATCGTCACTTCCTGAATATCTTGCCAGCACGAACATTTCGCAAACGCAAACAAACATAAAAATAGTTTTCTTAAATTTCGTTATTATTTAATACAAGCTCAGAAATAAAATATTTAGGAGGACGGGAAATGCAAACCTTATCAAAAATTTAACAATGAACCACTTTTTTTCGATATCTTGCTAGCGCAAACACACGGGAAACTAAATTTGTTTATTACACAGGACTACAAAAAAAAAACGTAGAAGAGTCTCTTTCTGCGACAATACTTTCCATACGTTTTTGAGGTGCTGAAATCAATTCTAGTGACCGAATTTTTCTATCACGTCATGATTTTTGACACTTAATTACATGAGGACTATCTTATTTGCTGAAATTATAGCATTGCCGCTTATGGACGCGTTTTTCGTTGATGAAAAAAAATTGTGACGTAATGGAGCAATTTTAACAGCGGATTTAAATTCAGCGCTCGAAAATACGTAGTAAAAGTATTGGTGCAAAAATAACCTTTTTCTATGTGTTTGCGCTGGCAAGATATAAAAAACAAGTGGTTTATTCCTAAATTTTTAATAAGGTTCCCATTTGCCATCCTCCTAAATATTTTATTTCTGAGCTTGTATTAAATAATAACGAAATTTACGAAAACTATTTCTTTATTTGTTTGCGCTTGCAAAATGTCTGTGCTGGCAATATATATCCACGAAACGACGAGAGAATGCTAATTTTTAGGTTAGGCTCTGATGTCTTCACCATCTTAGTATGTTTTCATAATTTTATATGAAATAACACAGAGAGAAGACAAATTATGCTCCTAAGTGTCTCCGTTTACGAAATATTCATAGAATTAACAGTTAAAAGAAATATTGAGGTTATGATTTCATTTATGTAGCTTCTTTAAATTTGAACTTATGGATACAATAAATTTAGAGGTAAAAAAAAAATTTATCTCTTTGCATGGGCAAAATATAAACAAAATTAGTGTTCAATGCTAATCTTTAGGTGAGGATTCGATTTTTAGGCTTCGGCAGTATCTTTTCTTAAATCCAGATGCAATAACAAAGAAATAAAATACCAAAAGACTTAGCTCTATGCTCTCACAAGAATTTCAGAAATTGTCTCTTTTTCTTCTCAATATTATAGGTTTTTAACACTATAAATTCAAAATTTTACACTTTAAGTTATTGTCAAACAAAATTAAACTAAATATTCTGTGATAATAGTATTGTACCTTCAAGACATAATCATTATGAAGGGAATTCAGCCTTTTTTTTAAATTTCTGTTCTAAAATTATTTTCTTCTAAGTGTATCCCATCAATTTGAAGGTTAGAATTTTTCGATTTAAAGTTCATTATAGTTTTTTTTATTTGCTATCATCTAATATTTTTGCTCTAACAAGAATTTTTAGATTACCTCTTTTTCTTCTCGAGATAGTAGGTAAAAAAAAAAAACCGAATCCACCCACTGTGCGGCGCGACGACCTCGTCCGCTACGTTCTACAACCGAACAAGGTGAAGAGGAACAAAATGGCCGTCTTTAGAGCAGCTATGCGGTCAAAGTAGCAAAATGGCAGACCGCTTCCTGTCTCTCCCCCAAGTATGCGGCTCGAAGGACAATATTTTCGATTGGAGCCCTTCATTTTAAGAGTGGACTGTATTTAAAGTATATCGTCGGATACAGTGGGGGAAGAACGGACAGGAAAAAAGTTAGCTCGTTCTTTCATATAACACAACACGTCACTTTATTCGTATTAAACAAGACGCCTCGCACATTTGTGTATACTTACAAGAAAACAAACAACGGGTGCTCTGATAGGCTGCATAGTGAACTGGAAACGTAACAACTTAAACATAGAAGAATATTGTGCATCTAATCCTTATTTTAGTAGCTATCAAAAA
Organism: Copidosoma aretas; assembly: GCA_030522625.1. Taxonomy (NCBI): domain Eukaryota; kingdom Metazoa; phylum Arthropoda; class Insecta; order Hymenoptera; family Encyrtidae; genus Copidosoma; species Copidosoma aretas. The sequence goes on along the minus strand of JAPYYV010010904.1, from coordinate 8,476 downwards.
TACTCACGATTAGCTAGATGTTCGCTAAAAAGCGTGAATTTGAAAGCATAAACAAGCTTGTACCTTAAAATGCCGACATTTTTCTTGTTAAGTTCTTCTGTTCAGAGGGTTGTTTGCAAGAATAAAAGAAACCTCATAACACTGTCAGGAATAATTCTATTCATTACTGTTAAAGTATTTATTACAAATTTCATAAAAAAATTCTTAATTGCAGTTTTAAAAGTTTCAATTCTAAGAACTAAAATTTTGATCTTATTGAAAGTTTTAGGCGTTGCTTTGTCTAAATCTTACTTTTCTAGTAATCGGATATAATCAAGACAGTGTTAAATATTAAATCTTCAACTCTAGCTCAAATCGCTAACAATACATATGATTTTAGTTGAAGAAACTATAGAAAATGAACATGTATTCACATAGTTCTTCCCTGAAAATATGTGAATATATGTATCCATAACCTGGGGAGTATGTTCATTCATTTTGGTGATGATTAATAAACAATCGTGTGAGTTCTAGCAGGTTGAACACAACCACTTGCTTCGCACTGCTTATGCACCCATTTGGTACAGCACTAGGCACTGGAGCCACCTTAAATGTTGTGTGCATTGTTGGTTTTGAAATTTATTCGAAGGTATCTTAAATAATAGAAAATGTTTATGGACATTATAAAATATATTTCATTGAACGTTGACTCACAAGATAATCAAATGCAGTATTGTAAGTTTAAAAAAAATTGTCTAACGAATACAATTCGAATGCAAAGATATTGTAGAAATCTTATTATCAAACGTAATAATTCTGAAAAAAACTTTTCAAGTAATAAAAGAATACTTTTGAAGTATAAGTTGTAAGAGATACATTATTTATCTTGTAAACCATAAAAATACGATACTTTTAAGAGACAAATTTCTAATTGTTAAATATCGAAACATTTGCAACACTTTTTTATTGTAACTACATGTTTTAGAACGTATATTAGATTGTAATCAAATATAAAAAGTACTTCTTGGTAGAAAGAATAGAAGAAAATTCCAACAAATCAACAGATCAAACTAGGAAGTAAATTACGAGCTCAAACTAGAAATTTTTTAAAAATCAATCATACAATTTTCAATATACAAATAATTAGTTATCTTAAGATGTAACAAGATGAAAAACAACGGTAATACATGTTAACAGAGATTTTCTTCTGATCAGAATTACATCATTTCGATTAGACATTTGCATGAAAATAATTTTTAGAGGCACATAACTATAATATAGAAAACCCTTCAGAACGGTACGAAAATTAGAATCAAATTTAAAATATATAAAGAGTTCGATTTGAGAGCCGATTCATCCCCTTAAGTGTGTATATATTCGTAAATATTGCATTCTTATAGTACAACTTACAATACGTTTTAAGCCTCTTAGAGGTTAAAAAATAATGTGTTTTAAGAGTTTGTAACACAGGCCACTATCTCATTTTCAGGTTAAATTATTATTTTTAATTTTATGTGTTAAGTATTACTGTCCTTATACTTGTCATAGGATACGGAATGTTACTTTTGAAAGTTTCAATGATACAGTGTTAAGGCCACGTGAGGCTTAATAATTTAGGTCTGTTGTATTTTCAAACTTTGCAGGTATAAATCATTAGTCTGGCCAAAGATAAAGGTTGTAGCCACTTTAATTAATAATTACAAGTCTTTGATCTGCATATGATTCCGGCGTTTGCAGGTACTACCGTTTCAAAGGCAATATATTTTATAGTTAATTTTCATTTTGTGTTATATTAAAATCTTAATTAATATTTAGAAATACTTCATTTATCTTCTGACTATAAATTTATTGGAGAAATCTGCCAGTAAATTTATGGAATTATCGTCACACGGTCCTCATCTATAAATTTTTAAGTAATAATTATGAATGTTTGCTATTTGTACCAACCATATAAGATGCGTCATATATATTTTTTAATTGATTGAGTCGTACCTACTGACCCCAAAATATCGAAAAAATATTTTGTAGTAGATTAAGTACAGAAAAAAATTTTGTTTCCGAAATCGCTGTATTAGGAATTGCTCATATGCTATAAGCCTTTCTTTCAAATATGGAGACACGTAAGTTTAAATTGCAACTCTGATTTATTTCTTATTATCATTGACAAAACATTTAAATAGGCAAACCGAAATTTTACTACCCAAAAAGTAAAGGTTGCAACTCTATTCAAATAACAGCAGAAACTTGCATTCTTCAGATAAGCACATCTTCGGATCTTTTTTCATTAAAAATAACGTATAGATAGTGGAATATCTTTAAAGAACGGATTTCTCAAAGTATATTTAAAATGATTTCAACCCGTTATACATACTTTTTAGCCCATCGAAAAATGGGAATTCTGCTCGTAAATGTAAAAATATTTTTGAGAATTCGGTGATCTGCCACTGTATTTGCAAAAGGAGACTCATAGAGCCTTATATCAACCATTTGATGAAATTCTAGTTATTATCAATACTAGAAAAATAATTAAATATGTTTTGATACAGAGAATTATTAATAAATGTCAGCTTGAGAAGATACATTATTTTTAGTGCTTAACTCTTTCAAAATTAATTATTCCGGAGAATCCAAAAAACCGTCAAGTTCATTTTCAATTTTTATGAGTAGTAATACCACATTTTACAAGTTTTTTCAATTTCTTTTGGATTTTGAATGACAAAAAAACTATCAAAATCATAAAATTTTATCCCTAAGAAAAAAGGGGTTACAACTCTGTATGCTAATTTTCAAAAACTTCGAACCACTATAAAAAAATATTTTTTAATTTTGTGAGATAGAACAAGAGATTTGGAACGTAAGATATTTTCTATACACTGATAGAAGTAATTTAAGTGGTAATCTTCAACCTTTCGATGTGTTCTTCAGCTAATCAAATAAATGGTGCGCTTGGTTAGTGAACTCTGAAAAATTATAAAAAGTAATGTCATCTACCAGGAAATATTCAAAAAAATTAGTTTTTATAATTTCTGACTATTTCTAATAAATTTTTTCCTTTTCCTTGCGCCCTTAAGGCTTAGGAATTTTACTATAAAGTTTGTCCATTTCATGAAAGATCGGTTTTTATTGATCTCAAGAGAATATTAGAAAATATTTTTACAGAAAAAATCTTGAATAAAAGCTTGATTTATTAAACATTTGGTAAGGGGGATTTACTTTTTTTCAATCAATTATTTTAGAAAACCCAAAAGCACGTCAAATTACATTTTTTGTTTCACTTGTAACAATACACTCTCAATTAAAAATTCTTTTTTTTTTTTTTCAGAATTCTTAATAACAAAGTCTGAAAACATAACCAATTGTATATTTCAAAAATTGGGGTGGCAACCATGTAAACTTTAAACCCTTTAGAAATTTTCATATACTTATAATATTTTATATATTTTAATTTGTATCGTTCAAAAATTTTATTTGAAGCGTGAGAGTGGTTTCAAGAGTAATTTTGAGGTTAGTTTTACCCTCTACTTGCATCTCAGCTAATAAAAAATTGCGTTCAGCTTATGCATTTAACATTATCTTAGAGAGTCAACAAGATACACTTCCAGAGAAAATGTAAAAAGATTTGTCTTAATAAGTCTATTGTTAAGAGTGGTTTATCCCCTCCCTACCTGAAAATCAATCATTTAAAAAAATCCAAAAACATTTATCTTACATTATCAAACATAAATCAAATTACACTTTTTTTAATTTCTTTCGATTAGGTCCCGATTCTTGATAACAAAAAAAACCTTCGAAAATAACCAATTTTATAGCTCAAAAATGTGATTTGCAACCCTGTCAGATCGAATTGCTTTAAAAACTTGCTTTCTTGCCACAAAAAATTTTCTAATCTGTTCTGTTCATACACATATTTTTGGAACGTAAGATATCTTCATAAAACACTGTTCCATGGGGGTAACTTTAAAGGTGGTTTTTACCTCCTAAAAGAGTTTGTCACACGATAAAAATAAATACGTCTCTCCTGTTTTTCAATTATTTGCAACATATTACAATTCAAAAGAAATCGAAGGCAAAAACCTCGATAGATTTCCTTGCGAGTCTGAGCTAAGGTAGAGCCTTGAGCAAAATCACAAAGCTATCATCAGGACGTATAAGAATAACTGTCTGTTGATACCTCCAAGATAGCTCAGTAGCATTCTTTGGTAAAACGAGAGACTTAAGGCACTGCAAAGAGCGGTCGAAAATGCATTTAGGAGGGACAACAAAGGTGATAGCCTAAAAGAATGGAATATATTAAAGGCTACATTGGAAAACTTCAAAAGGAAGATGGTAAAAGCTAAAGTGGAAACATAGTGGAAAGAGCCTGATGGAAACAGCAAGGCTGTCCAGGCTGCAAACAAAATACAACAGTGTGTGACGTCAGACTTTGAAAGACGGCCTTTGGAACAGTACAACGATAAAATAGGTCATCTAAAAACTTTTTTCAAAGACAAACTTTCTTGTCTTAATTAGGGAGAGATAAGAAAGAAGACAGTTGTCACATTCGCACAGAAACGCAGTGTACAAAGGTCCGTAACATATTCATTATTCATGCAGTGCAGGTCAGTAATAGGCACAGCATCTGTGAAAGATAGGACTGGAACGCAAGGCAGAGTCTTAGCAGAGAAATCAGGTGAACAGATGGATCTAAGACTAGCAAAGGTACTAAAGGATATGAAATAAGCACCCAAACAAATAGTGGACATAACCCACAGTTTGAAGGATTGGATCACAGTATTTCGAGCAGAAATGACAGCTATAGATAAGTATGCAAAAAACCTGTTGCAGAAAGGTGTCAAGAAAAGGCGAATTTACATATGTACTGATAGTCAGGTAGCCATAAAAGCATTCGTAAACCCAAGCAATAAGTCACAATTAGTCGGCACGACAAAGAGTACTTTAAATAAACTAAACAAAAATATTTCGGTATTTCTTACCTGGATGCTGGGACACTCTGATCATAAGGGGAACTAAGAAACAGATCGGGTCACTAAAAAAGGCGCCGAGACTAATAGTTAACTGGAAACAAAGGTCGAAGTACCATTTTCGAAAGATTGCATTATCATAGAAAGAACCCTAGTCCATAGGAGGCCAAAAACTTAGAAAAATTTTCATAGGTACAGATGGTCAAAGAAGCTGCTAAGCGATCACATCACCAGCTGGACCAAGGCTATCATCAAACCACATAAACAAGGAACCAAAGAGATTCGAGGAATATTTTCTAGGCACTGTGCTCTGCGTTAATGTACCCATAAAAGCAGTGCAATATCAAGCTATGTAGATAAAGTAAAAAGGAGGAGGTAACTTCAAGCCACTTCTATTGCAAATGCCCCGACTTGACGGGATGTAGGAAAAAGGTTCTAGGGACTGGCAATGAGTTGAGCCCAGAGATTGTAACAGAAGTGAACCTTGAAAAACATACTTGTATACTGCCAGGCGTTAGATGTTATGGACGCTTCTAAGGCATAGTCAAAAGGATAGGGATATAATGGCAAATATTTAGTGTCTCTGAGCCTGGCACTCTGACAGCTTACTATAATAATAAAAGCACAGTTGCTACTAGGAAATCCATATAAAAAAATCTACATGAAATTTTAAACAAATTACTACTGATACTCAATCCATGTAATAATTTTTTGAGAATTAAAAATAACAAAATGCATTTAGAAGTTTTCACTGGAAATGTTTTAAATTTGCTGAAATAATAAGTATAAAAAGTTAGTAAATAAAAAATATAGTTTCATGCTGAGACCATATTTCACCTAAACTCTATCCAAGTATCAGCTTCAAAAATAATATATGATATCATAAAAAATTTGTTGGAAGCATCTTATAGATTAAATGATTTTGAGTTCATTCTTGCAAACATAGTTTTAGAGATTGTTCATTTATTATTTGGATATGTAAAAAGCGCTTTGAGGTATTAAAGAAAAATTTCTATGAGGTCATATTATTTCCGAGTGCAAAAAATGAATAAGTCAACTCTAAATGAACAGCCCATATTTCTAGTGTCGCACATTTACAAGGTTACTAACAAATCGCTATTTTCACATACAAAGTAAGTTGACGCATAATTTAGATATAACTTTTATTTTGCCAACTGGTTCAATGGTACACATTGTATTTTTACGAATAGCGGTATTGATGTATCAAATGTAAGCATTTAGAGTTTTGTCATTTTTAAATGACAGGATCTAAAAAAAAAAAAAAAAAAAATGAAAGCAGCTTTTGGTACCTTGGTGACTTATCACACTCATGTAATAAACCACGCTAAAATGATTTCAAAGCTTCCAGAAAACCTAATACAAACATAACCTAAATCTGTAGTAACCCTACATCTTTATTATTTTATGATTATATTGATCTAGAATCAAATAACCTTAAGACTGTATAATTACAGAACCTTAAAATTTCAAACAACTTTACAAATAAAGGGGACATATTACTTTTTGGACTCGATACATTAGACGGCATGTAACTGACTACGCACAGGTCAAATCCACGCTTCAAATAGCTCTATCAGCTATTTTTGATCTTTAAAACTGATAAAAAATGAATTAACTATACACCGTTCACTGAAACTCTTAAAAAACCTTCTTAAATCAAAACCTAATGTCTGTTATCCTGTTATCTGGCCATCTTCTTATTCTATAATATCTGTACTCTACAACACCCTGTAACTACATGACTACTTGATACAAATATGTTATTGATGTAACTTTAATTTTCAACAAGTGAGAGAACTGCATTCAAACCCTGAATCATGTATTGCTTAAATGATGTATGCTTTTTTTTAATTTGATGTTTGCTATTATTCTGAGTTTTGACTCCCCAAATTTGTGTCAAACAAATTTGTTATCAGTGCTCTATACAAGGGGCCTGTATCTCTTAAGTTACTTACTATTAGAACAATGTATGTGATTAATATAGTAGTATTAAGTCCAAAAAATCATTTTGTATGCACTACATTAAAAAGATTAATAAAGTAATGATTCACACGGTATCACCTATGTTATTCAGTTTCAGTTTATTGTATTAAGTATTTATGGGATCAGCTTATAGGGTTATTTGGTCTTGGCCGAACCTAAAGAGCATTTTTTATTTGGAACGCTTTAAATAAAGAAAATTTGAGTCAACCCGTTTGTAATACGCCTCATATACGTATTAAAATAAAGAGATATAGTCATAATACGAATGACAATAATGGTAAAAATATTAGTTATAATATTGACGAGGATAATGATAATCATAATAATAAGATTAGTTCTATGATAATTTGATGATATACAGAAGCAATCAGCAGTTTAACCATAAAACTCTAGTCCGTACTAAGCACTTAATATCTCTGACGACTACTTTTTTATAAACTTTCTTCGACAACTAACAAATAATTTCTAAGGTCAATAATCAGATTTTTTCCATCTTTGAGACTTAAGTATCGTGGTCAAAACAGTTTAAAAAATTTGGATAAATTCGTCTAGAATTCTTTAGGGATTTTTTCGAGCATCGTCCCTCGGGATAACGCTCAAAAATCGATGACACAATAGAGACTCATTAATTTCTGGGCAACAGCTAAATTTGCTTCCTCATACGGAAAGCTTTGTATCGGTAAAAAAAATTTTTTTTAGAAATACGTTAAAAATGTTTTATATAGTGTCTAGAATAAAGAAATACCATTTTTAGAAAAAGTCTGTCTGTGTGTGTGAGTGTATGTGTATGTAATCATTCATATCTAAGGAACCCAACAGTATATTTCAATGATTCTGAGCTTAAAATTTTTGTTTTTTTGTCCTCATGGCAGCTCTGAAAAAAATTATAAGTTTTATACCTTATTGACGATTTTATAACGATTTTTACGGTCAAAAAGCAGGTTTTTTACTCCTTTAAGACTGAAAAAAATTGTACTTAAACTTTTAATAGTAACATCTGACAGAGCATTACAATATCCGTATTTTCCATTCCAAATCATTTCGATAAAATATTTTGTTTCGTTTTTATTTAAAAATTCTGAGATTTTTGTAGAAAATCCTTCATGTCTTAAAAATTTTTTGAATGATTTCAATGATTTTAGCCTCAAAACGTTTGTTTTTAGAACCTTGCATTAATTAAAAAACAAAAATTTAAGTGTTATACCTTATTAAGGTTGTCATAACAATTTTTTATGTCCAAAAAGCGGTTCCTAGCTACTTTTAGGGTAAAACAATTAAAAGTCGATTGTTTTATTATTAGTATCTTATAAAGAATTTAAACAGCTGGATTTAAAATAAAAAAAAATTTTTTACTCTATGCCTTTTTTTATTGCAGAAAATCTACAATTTTTTTTATTGAATAAGTCATATCCTAGAAAACCACTAAATAATTCTCATGATCTCGGACTCCAAATAGTTCTTTTTATATCATTTTATAGGTTTACAAAAATATTTGACGTGTTAAGCCCCATTAAGATTGTTATAACAATTTT
>JAPYYV010010903.1:0-11074 GCA_030522625.1 Copidosoma aretas | reverse complement strand
AAGGAAAGAAGCAGAAGTGTCGTTCTAACGAAAAGGGTAAGACAAAAAAAATACACGAAAGCGCCCTTAAGCAACCATTGAAAATAAGTAAAAATTGTAAAAAAAAAAAAAAAAAAAAAAACACACTTAGCTGAGAGATCTTTCTGTCATTTTTATTTAATGGACGCACGCGAGTTTTGGACTTGCGATCGGATTTCATGAAATTATTGTACGCGTTTCGACAAGTTTGACCGAATTTGGCACACGTCGCTTATTGTTACAGTCATTGTGTATCACCGTGAATATTTCGCAAAGAGTATAAATTATCCACGTTGACGTTGAATGTGCGCCAAATCTACGTACATATAATATATATTATACACGGGTGGTATCTAACGCTAACGATTACGAGGGGAGATACAAAAAAGTTATTAAACGTTTTATTTCATCTACGAACATTTGATTTTTCGAAAACTTTACCATTGTCGTTTTGATAAATTGACTACTATATATACATTGTATTACGAAATTGAAGCGCGACAGCTGCCTCCTTCCTTTTATATAACATGTATGCACACATATATTATTACGCTCGTTACTAGTACGACTTTTCATTCATGTTGACGAAGTGAACGCTCGGGTAATATCTGTTCCTTTTTTATTTATTTTTTATAGTTATTTAACGATTATTTAGAGTAACGAAAAGTATTTTTATTATAAAATAAATATTATGTGTGCTCCAATTTTAATGTGCATACGTATATATGTGCGTGTTATTTCAAACTATCGTGACGGCCCCAAAGTAATAATGTCAAATACACGTTAAGAAATGTAAATAACGCTGATTCAAGTGCACGACGAAGAATCAAAGAGTATTTACTGAATATCTTTATATTATCAATATTATTATTATTATTGTTATTGTTATAACTACGATCGCGCAGTATACTTTAAATACTTACATTTTTCAGATGGATAATTAGGTGAATGCAAACAATTTTACTCCGATACCGACGTAGCGTTCGTAATTACTTGAGTATTGAATAAAATTACGTAGTTAAATAGTGAACTTGAGAAAAAAATCTGCTCTGTTCAGTAGACATAAATAACTTGAATGATATATCAAAGAAAAATAATACATGGACCTCTTTTAAAATATAAAAATCATGGATTGAAAGATTCTTGTCGATACTGAAAAAAAAAAAAAGTTAAAAGAAGACTTTAATCATAAATGTTCAATCTTAAAAAAATCTTTACAATTTTCTATACAAATGTTTATTGTGACGCGCTTCAGTTGAAATATTCTTTGCGCATACCATTGGCTCTGTTATCATACAAAATAAACTGTCCAATGCTGCAAAAATGTGTACGTGAAAACAATGTCATTGATATGTGCTGTATACAAGCTGTCGACTGACTGTGAAGATATCGCACGGGAGTCAGTAATTGTGATTTTACGAAGAATAAAATATAAAAGCAAATAATAGTTGAACACTTATAACAATTTACGACAACAGTATTTTTTGTATATATACACGTGTACGTTTTACAAAGCAAAGCTATGTGAACTCGTGTATTAAATTTTACAACCGATGCAAAGCATAGAGGCTTTTGTTAACATGTGGTTCCTACCAATATGCGAAAAATAAATGTAGAAAAATTTTAGTTAGCTAATTGTCAAGTATTCTTATTTTATTGCTGTCATAAGTAAGGAAATTAATGTATCTAGCAAATTACTTAATTCTCTGAAAAACATGAATGAAGCCCTCGACGATGCAGCATTGTGTGTAATTTTAAAACTTTTGAAAGTACATGCACGTATCCTCTACTCTTTGTAAATGTGAAATCGATATTTTTTATTGTTGCGCTGTATCTTTCAGAGAATGGATGAAATGAAAAGTTGGAAAAAATATTACAAAACAGAAAAATAAATATGAAACGTTAATCGTTCTTATAAATTCTTTTATTCGTATAAACATCATCAACATGCATATGCATATTTTACAAACTTATTTTTTCCCCCCAATATCACCATTCATAATACTATCCTTTAGAGTTTTAATGATGACAAGGTTTCTGCAATGTGCAGTTAAATTGATGAAGTAACAATCATCAATGCTTTATGTAAGTCAGTCAACGGAACCCAGAAACTGATTTTTAAATAACTGGGTAAATAATTTATTCAGCATTTGGCTGAGTGATCATAGGCTCAACAAAAATATAATTTATCTATATATTATCGTTTTTAAAAAAACTTAAAAATCTATAACACATTTATCAAAATGGAATATTGTTGATCAAACCCGATGTAACAATCAGACATGACGTAAAACTGTAGCCTCATTGGTCCTGAAAATAGTATAAATCTTGTTGTAAAACATATTTTTTCCAAATTCGGAACTATCTGATAAATCTCGAACAGATCAAGAACCTATAAGAAATTTAAAAATACAGAAAAAAAAACTCACCAGGATGCGGTGGTGTCTTAAACTGGAGGTAATGCATCTTTCGTGGTCCATTGATTCCAGCAGCGCGCTTAAGAGCCCACAACTCACGATTTTCAATGTTACCCAAGACCAGGAACCAGCCCTCGTCCTTAGCTCTATGAAAACGTGGACAGTGTGCTCTCAACTGTGATTGTGAGTAGTTTTTTCGTTTAGTGCCGACCACCAACGTGTACTCGCTATCTCTTCGCAGCGGTATGTGTTTTTTAACGGCATTTTCTGAAATCTTGATTTTCTTCTCATTCTCCTCAGATTCTAGATCGCCTTGTAAGGTCAGATCGATACAGAGCACTGGCATTTCTTTGGCAACTTGGTGGATCTACACAGTTATTATTGCAGTACGTATGTATACAATTTTTTGTCCATTAAAAAATTATAAATATAATTCTTCGTTGCTCACCTTACTGACTTGATCGTCGATGAACTCACGCAACAAACAGTTAGCCAAACGGCCGTAATTGTTAAAGATAGTCGCGCAAAACGCTGGCAAGCACTTTGGAAAATCTGAGAACAAGTGCAGATGTTCTTTCTCGATATATGGCAAAGTAACTAAGCTTGACTCGTCGATCCATCTTGCTTGGAGTACCATTTGCAGCAACTGCATTACTCGAAGTGACGAAGAAAGAAAGCCGCGTTCCGCTACTACGTCGATCATGGCCTTGAGAAAAAATTGTATATTATTTGTTTTTAATCTCACCAATAACAAATTTGCAATTTATTTATTCATTAATGTACTTGTAATATTCTTATGGACTGATCGAGTACGGATTTCAAGTCAGTATAGTAATCAGCGCAAGGCAGTGGTAATCTCGAAAAGTGCGCTTGTAGCAATAAGAAAGCTTTTGTGTTTGATGAATCGTATGATAGACGTTCTACTGGATACCGGCACATTTTTGCTAGCTCCCTTTTGGAAAAAATTAATTTTAACAACGCAACATTTAATACAGAAAATAGTAAAATCAAATAAACGTACTCGTTGAGCAAATCTTCATTGTGTCTGACGGGAAGCTCATCGTACTCGTGCGAGTTGCACATTATTCTTAAGCATTTTTCTAACGAAAGATTATCTGATAAGTGTTTATTAAACATCGCGATTGTCTGATGTGACAAATAATAGTACGACGTGATTCTTCCTAAGGGAAGAGAGCCTATACACTGTTCCTCCTACAGAATCATAATATATGGTCACAACTCTTTAGACTTGTATAAACAGGAATAAGTTATTAGAACAAGCTATAAATACCTCGTCATTATATATACATTGAGATTCGATAAGCAACGCTAGGGTATCATCTACCAACTTTGACAGGTACGAATTAACAAACTCAGGTTCCATGCTATCCAGATTGTAGTATCTGGGATTCTTCAATAATCTACGGAAAAAATACGTCCAAGTCAGATAATCCAAGAACTCTTGCTTCGTTTTAATGGTTCCAGCAACGATTTCTGCATTTATGTGATCGGGCAGTACTTCGAGCAAACTTGACTCCACGGGGAAGGGCTCGTACAAGAAGTGTTTGTAAAAGTTCTTCTTGACATCGTGAACAAGAACGACGGCCACACCCGAGTTGTCAAACTGTGGCCGACCCGCGCGACCCATCATTTGTAGCACGTCCGTGATCGGCATATCCACGTATCGCTTTGTCTTGCCATCGTAGTACTCGGTGCCCTTTATCACGACCAGATGAGCCGGGAAGTTTACTCCCCAGGCGAGTGTCGCCGTAGCCACCAGCACTTGTATCCTGTTGTTGACGAACAGCTCTTCCACTGTTTGGCGATCTTTCTCCTCGAGACCGGCATGGTGCAGACCGATGCCGAACGCCAGTGTGAGCTTGAGGTTCGCTTCCTTGATGTTGTCCAAGATATTGTCCATCTCCTGCTCCGGCATGTGTAGCCACTGCTTGGGATTATCTTCGGCTGCAAGATAGGCGATGAGGTCCAGTGCTGTAAGCCGAGTCTGACGTCGCGACGAGACGAAGATGAGCGATGGACTGTGCGGGGCGTGCTGTCGGATGGCAGCGAACGTCGGCTTGTTCATCGTGGCCATACGCGGGCAGTAGTGCTTGCCCGCGAATCCAGCTATGTGCACTTCCAGAGGTACTGGTCTCACTGATGGCCTGAAGTTGTACAAACCCATCTGCGTGCGAATAAAACGTTTTTGTTATTTATTTTGATATTTTACAGGATTTAATGGTGTCAACGAAACTTTAATTTGACAAACCGTCTTTATTCCAAGCCAGTGACCCAAGTCAACAGCATTAGCCAGAGCTGTCGAAAGTCCGATGATCCTCAACGATTTTGCCGTGTGCGAGGCGATAAAGTTTGTTCTCGAAACAATAACTTCGAGCACCGGGCCTCGGTCTTCGCCCAACAAATGTATCTCGTCAATGATGATGAGAGCAACCTTCTGCACGTAGTTTCTCGTCTGCCAACTTCTACTGATACCGTCCCACTTTTCGGGCGTCGTGACGATCACATCGGACATTGAGATTACTTTAATGTCTGGCGTCACGTCGCCCGTCAACTCAACCACGCTCTTGCCCAGTAGTCCGCCCAGCCGCTTTGTCCAGTCTTTCATTCGCTCTCTTACTAGGGCTTTCAAGGGCGCGATGTAAATAACCTGAGAAAATTATTTAATGTCTTAGCATGACAATATAAAAATTTTCGAATCAAGGCAATTATTTTCTCCATACCTTTCTATCTGGTTCATTTCTGAACACTCTCATCATGGCTATCTCGGCAGCAATCGTTTTGCCCGAGCCCGTAGGGGCTCCCAGAAGTACGTTGTGATCGGTGTGATACAGACAATGGAATATTTGTGTCTGAATAGGATTAAAGTGAGTAAACTTGTATAATTTCTGAAATTCTGAGGCATTTAACGCTGTGATCGGTAGAGGCTGGAGTTCCAAAAGGTCTGAAAAAAGGCATTTGAGTTTTAAGAAACAATAGCAATAATATTAAATCAAAATAATAAGTTTTATGATCTTACCGGTGTGTGGTGGATGAGTTTCAGGTAAAATCAAGCCTGAAAGTCTCACAGCCTCAATATACTCGCAACCCAACCATCGATCACTCACGGCTTTTATAAAATACTGATTGGGCAGTGGTTCACTCAGTGGAATCGTCATTACGAGTTCTTGTCCTGATGCCGTTATCACCTACAATGTAAAAAATCAAAAGTAATTATTATGGCGTACTCGATACTTTTACAACATGATATAAAGGAAAACTCACTTGTTTTTTCGTAATTTGGATGTACTCATAGTGGTAAATGTAATTGTTATCTGGATCTTCAATCCACAGCCAAAAAGCCTCCGAATTTTTGCCGTGAATCCTGTCGTTCCACTTGAAATCGGCCATAATTTTCACGCGGATCCTCAAAACTGTTCGAGTTATAGGCTGTAACGCAGCATCAAATTCCAAATTTGGAAACTCGTCGCAACATTTTTTAACAAGAGCTGCATACCTTTGATTGCGAAGCATATTTCCTAAGGAAAATTAATTTCTGATTAATTTCAAAAAGTCACAGTAAATAAATAAATAAAAATAGTAACCAATTTCTTTGACATCCAACTCGCGCAATTTTTCAACAGTAAGATCGCGTTCCTCAATTTTAGAAATGACTTCGAGAGGCAAACAACCAAACTGGCGCAGGGCACTCATGTGATCCCATTGTTGCAGCTCCATCATCTTTGCCATCCCGAGCACCCGACTGGCCATAATAGCGTTATTCTTACGGAGCATCATTTCAAACAGAGCTCTGCATATACGCACTGCATTCTATAATGGTAATGTAAATATACAATAGAAGAAATTTTTAAGGAAAATAAACGTATATTCGATGGTTGTACCTGAGTGATATATGATTGATCTGACAGTAAGGAAAATGACTTGACTTTTCCTCTCGATAGATAAGTTTGAATCAGTATATTCACTTTTCCGTGTATATTTTCTTTGCCTCCTTGCGGTACGACTTCGCAATTTTCCACCTGCAACTCCTCCAGCTCTACCATTTCGTCCTCTCGAACTTTAAGTTGTTCAAATTCTTGGGAACGAGACACCAATCCAAGAATGTCTGCCTCGGTCATTATCGGCTTCATTAGATCGTTAAAGATCTCGATCGTGTCATACTTTAGATAAAAGTAACTCGCAGTTCTTCCTAAATCTGACCACAAAGTATTATTATTTGAATTAAATTGATATTCACATGTACGATAAATTTTGAGTAAATACAAACCTGTTGCGTTTAAATCACCCGTGGCAGTGTTATAACGAATCATTTTGGCCTTATCAAGTGCCATAGCTGTATTATGTATGAACTCTCTTCTCTTTTTTTCCAAATTGGGATCATCGAGAATAGTCTGATACTCTATGCCATAAACCAAATAATTCAATCTCATTCGTACGAAAAGGTAAGTATAACTCAGCCACTTGACGGCTTCCTCAACGTTTGATACCGTGCCCAAGACAATCTGTCAATTTAAAATACATGAAAACATCGAAGATTAGTTTTGCAAATTCTGCAATAAAAGTACGTACTTCAGCATTCAAATTATCAGTCAGATATTTGAGGAAGCTGCTTTCAATGGGGAATTGGTTCGTCAAAAGAGACAAGTAATGCGATAGCTTGTCGTGAGACGTGATGATGACCGAATGTCCAGATGTGTCGAATTGTGGTCTACCTGCTCGACCGAAAATTTGTAAAACGTCAAGTATACTCAAATCCACAAAAGATCCGTGTTTTGAATCATAAATTTCAGTTCCCTAAAAGGTAGAGAATTCATTATTGTTCAATTATATTATCCATTTAATTATATTTATTTAAAACATTGCAAGACATGATATGCAATGACTTACTCGAATTATTACAGCATGTGCCGGTAAATTGACACCCCAAGCGAGCGTCGACGTACAAACCAGAACTTTAATTATTCCTTCTGCAAAGTATTTCTCAACCAAATTTCTGAAATGAAAGATAACGTTGAGTGCTTTTAAAAAATTAATCGTGCCTAAATAAATGATCAGTTGTTCTCTTACCTATCAGAACGCAACATGCCTGCGTGATGCACTGATAAACCGTGTTCAAGCAGCTCACCAAGATATCGGTTAGGAGATCTGGCAAAAGCTTTATGTGCCAGTTTAGAGCCTTCCTCGGACAGGAACAGTGCATGAGTACCATTTTTCAACGATAATTCTTTCAGAACGTTTGCCGTTCTGACTGTTGCGTTTCGAGCGTGAACAAAAACCATCACCTACATAGGTATGAAAAAATAAAATACGTAGAACTGATTTTATTTCTGGGATCTGTGAAAATGTAAAAATATTGCCAACCTGATGCCCTTCGCGGACCATATCGACCACCTGATTGTAACACACGAGATCCATATCACTCATTTGCTGCATTGGCTTGATTGTCTTGACGCCAATGAAAGTCTGACTAAGAGGTACAGGTCGGAACCGTTGATCGAAGTAGAATAGTCCCTTGTACGGGTTTACTCTCAAAAATCGCGCAACATCAACGTAGTTCGGCAAAGTGGCCGACAAACCGACGATTCTGATCATACTTTGAGAAGATTCAACCTACCAAAATAGAAATTGATTACAAAACGTTAATGGGTTTGGTTTAAGAGATGTTTATACATTTTACACCTACTTGTCTCAAAGTGCGCGCGACAAGAGCCTCAACGACGGGTCCACGATCTCCGTGAAGCAAATGCACCTCGTCAATGATCAACAAGCGGACAATGTGTGTCAGAGCAATGTCTCCTGTACCTTTGCGTGTCACGACATCCCACTTTTCCGGCGTTGTCACGATCATTTGCGTCTGCAGAATTTCAGCCTTGGTCAGCTGCATGTCTCCTGTCAACTCTCGTACCGCAATACCCAAGCTTCCCAGTCTGTAAATAAATTTTAAACACATAAGACTCGATAGGTTGACAATGTAATAAAATACATTGTATTATTTACCTTTTACTAAAATTGGCTGTCATTTCAGCCGCAAGAGCTTTCATGGGTGCAATGTAAACGATCTTGAAATCGTTGGTTTTCATAATACCATTGTCTATGTACAGTTTTATCTGATGCACTATCGTTAACAATGCAACATTAGTCTTTCCTGCACCAGTAGGCGCACAAATGAGCAGATTTTCATTTGTGTGATAGGCAGCATCAAATACTATGCTCTGTATTCTATTTAATGATTCCATGCCTTTAAAGGCCATTTTTCCTATCTAAGAAAAACATGTAAAATGTTAAAACCAGAGAGCAAGTACCTATTTTGTCTAGATATTTTAATTTCATACTCACTTCATCCAAAGAAGATATTTTGACTAGCTTGTTGCCAACTGTTAAGGGTTCTGTGGTTGGAATAGGAATGTCTACTTGTTCGCAAAGTTGAGTATCTTTTCTCTTCACATTTTCAGGCAATATTAATCTTTGACCTGACACATAGCCTAAGAATTAAAAAAAATTGAGGATTTTAACAGGTTCCTAAACTTTTTCGAATTCAATTATCAAATGTCAACATACCAGCTGTAGCTGTCGCACTTAATTTTGAATCAAACACAAATGGGTATACTTCACGAGCAACTATGGGCGGAATAATTCTGTTCTTTTTAAACAGCGGCTCTGTTCTTGCAGTCAAAGCTTCCTGCCTTTTTAATCGCAGTTCTATGGGGTTGAATTCTTCTTCAACATCGTCCAAGCCTTTACTTTCGAACTTACTAGCTACCTTTAGTAATTTTTTCTCTTCTTTGCGTACTTGTTTCATCAGCTGCTTTTCTTTTTCCGAATGAACTACCACCTGTGACGCTATTTGAGGCTGCTTCTCCATTTCTTTAAAGTAAATAAAAAGTTTCTTTAATTAAAATATAACAATAAATTTAATATTTTGCAAGATTGAAATAACTTTACTGTTAAAAGTCTTAGTCAACTTTTGAGAAGTTTGCCAAGCCACAATATCTTTTTTATGCTCAATTAAGTACTCTATGAATTCGATGCAATCACATCCTAAGAAATCCAATAATTCGCCCTGAATAGAACTGGGAGGTGATTTCAGTTTTTCAAACGTAATGTTTGAAAATTCGTCATACGACATAACCGTCCTATACTTTTGAAACGCCTTTTTCATACCCTGATTTACTCTTTGTGTATCAAACTAAAAAGAAAATCAAGTATTAGATATTTTTTACAACAAAAACTGACACGTTGATTGGAATTCATACTTCTGTCTTCTTTGTTGGTACTGTTTGTGTTTGGGACATTTTCATCAGTTGATCAAATTTTTTATCTATACTATCCGTGTTTTTCTTACACATATCATGGAGCATGTCTGTTCTAGGCCAATCAATTTTATCAAAATCGAAAGAATGGTATGGTATATTTGCACCGAACATTTCAGGTTTGAGGTCATTGTCCGTTTCATCTTCTCTACTTTTTAGTATCAAATCTAAATCATCCTCCGATATCATGTCTCTGATATTTGACACAATCTTGGAAAAAATAATGTTGTTCAAAGTTTTTGTGTTACCCTATGAAGCTATAGTATAAGCACAAGCTTTGTAAGAAATAGATATGTTTACCTGTGCCAGATCTTTTAAAGCTTTTTGATCAGATGTACCAAGTAACTGCTTTATTTCTCCCATCGTATGTTGACTAACTACTTTTTCCTTGATCAACATTTTAAGCACATAGAAAGATAGTTCATTAGTTATCTCAGCTGCTTGTCCTTCTACAAATCAAACGATAATATTTTAAAGGAATATGTAGATAATGTAAAATTTACAAAAAGAATAATCACCACAAATTGTTAGAACTATCTGGTGTACTTTATTGAACAATGGTACCACATCTTTGGGCATTTGCTTACAAACATCATTCCAATTTAAATCTCTGCAAAACATACAAAAAATTTAATGATTATTATAAGAGATGTTTCTAATTGACAGTACAAGGGAATTATTTTGTAAAAAGAATAAGACAGTAGAATCAAAACTAAAACTGTACATCTCTCATTAAATTCAAATTGATTCAAGTTTACACAAGTGAACAAAAAAATTACAACTTTGTACTAAGTAATTTGTAAGGATCAAGGTATGGATCAAGCAGTCACCTAAGTATACGTTACAATGAAAAAATGTTCGGTTGATTGAATTTGAATGAAATGGATACAGGGTCCAGATCTATTATACTAAAATATTTAAATTCCCATATTACGACAGCAAATGTAATTTTGAGTAACCTCATAAACTTACTTTTTGAGTCTATCTGCAACCTCCTGCTTCTTCGCATTCAGATCATTGTCTTTCACTTTGAATTCACGATCGAGATCCGTGAAGGCACGGAGAGCTCGAGTTAAGCGCGGGGGCTCGCGCATTTTTGCAAAAACGAGCGTGTCTTAGTGTTTTAGTAAAAAAATCTACACTGAATAATAAAGTTAAAAAAATTTGTGTCACGGATCGCGCTGCAACGGTGCTAAGCAGTATTACAGAGATTAGTCAGAGATTAGTAGAGAGATTGCTAACGCCAATGTTAACGTGCGTGCCCACTTTTAGCCACTGGTTCGAGCGCCACGCCATGGCCAGCCGCCGAAC
>JAPYYV010010902.1:0-11074 GCA_030522625.1 Copidosoma aretas | reverse complement strand
CACTCGGCATACACGAGGCCTGGTGTCCACGCCAGGTACGCCTCGCTCTCTCTCACTCAATTTCGCGCACACACTCCAATACAGCCCGAACGAAGGACACACACCAGAGAACACCTGGCACTGTACCTCTAACCTGCTCTCGATCGTCGCCACGAAGGCGTCCACGCTCCCTGTCCGCTCTCCTTGTCTGCACCTCCGGTTCCAGAAGACGGCGGCGGCTGCTTGGACGGCGGGGGTCGCACGGATCACAAGATCGGTGACGACGCGGCGGGCATGCAGAAGGTCTAGTGCGGGGCTCTCGCGGATGATGCCGTTGCCTCCTCTGCTCTGCTGCTGTGTTGTGCTTCTCTCTCTCTCTCTCTCTCTCTCTCGGGTCGCTGCAGCTGTCTTTTCCTACTGCTCACGCAACGCGTGTTGCTTAGCCGAAGTACGAGCTGGTACTGCCTCGCGAGCCCTATTCCCGCTCGTGCAACGCTGTCGAACCTCTACCATGTATATGTATATATCTACTACTCACATTCCTATATGGGGCTTTCCGCACGTTTTCCAAGAATTTATGCAGGTAGGGGAAAAGGACGGTGAGGCCACTCGGGTACTTTCACCTACTTTTTGTGAAAAAGTGACCCCGTCACAAAATAATCATTTTAAAAACTGTACTTAAATGATCGTTATTATAAGGATATTTGATCAAACTTTACTTCATTCAATTTTAGTTCATTTCGTAAATATCTATTTCATAGCTGTAAATGGTACATTGTCTTTGACAACTTTAATTATTATCCAGCAAATTTTTTTTCATCTTAAAATCAATATTTGTTTCGTTATTTTTGAGAATTCTGTTTTCAAAAATTTTTTTTAGTACAAACATCAAGAGCACTGAAAAAAAAGAAATTAATTGATTGACGTAATGGAAATGCGATGAATTAATAAAACGCGATGAAATAATAAAAGGATTGATGAATGAAACTTGAAAATGTGAAAATTTAATTAAAAGATTATTAGTTGTATGGTAATTAAAGTAATTATAATGGTATTCTTACGCAGATTCATCACTAACTTTCAATTTTGCTTTAAAAAATCAGATGTTAAAAAAGGTATATCCTTTTTTTTTGATACTTGTGAATCGAGATTGTTTTCACTTTTTCTTTTTGACATTTTGTCAATTTAAAAAAAAGTTGTATCAACACACACAAAATTTGTGATAAGTTATTGTAAAATTTATCTGTTAAAAGGTTACGAAAAAAATTATGATTATTCTCCAAAATTGAGGATGTAAATAAATTTTAATAAAAAAAGAGAGAACGTAATTGATTCGCTTAGTTATAAGGACAAGTTTCAAGAGCTTTGAGATACAATTAACGTGGTTGCCTGAGACTATATTATACATAAATAATAGTTGAACATTTTTTAATAAAATATTTACCATTTAAAAATAAGAAGAGCAGAGCAAGCAAGGGGACTAACAAAAAATGTAATTAATAAATAAAATAAGTGTATTAAAAGATAATATGTACTTAAATATATATATATACATATCATAGGTATTATAAATATATGACAATGAGGGGGTTGGCGATATATATATATATATATATATATACACACGAGTCTATACGTATATTAGGGTGTCCTGAATTTACCAATTTAAAGTTTTCTTCGCTCAAGGTAGCTGAATCACTTCTTTGGGTCCAAAAACTAAGATTAAAACCAAAAAAACCCAAAAATTTGAAGATTAGACTGTGCCTCTAGGAGCAAATCAGTTTTTTTTTGTTATTTAAATGGCAAATGTTGCGATTTCTACGTTTACTTTTTTAACCAATTTTATAGACGTGTGATTGGCTACGAGTGACTTAGATATTATAGTAAGATGTTAAAACTATATGCTTAACTCTTTCAAACAAAAAAAACCAAATAAATAGTTAACAAGGGCACCCTAAACCCCAGAAACGTTTAAAAATAACGAATACAAAGGTTTTTGACTGTAAAAAATTATGAATGTCATCACGCAATGATATTTTCAATATAAAGACTAGCATTTTAACAAATGTATTTAGTTTCCACAAAATATTGTGATTATGAAATGAGTAAGCATTAGAAGTTCTAACGAATACATAAATTAAATATTTATCGAAATGGAAGCTAGGATTACCAAGTAATTTAAGTTTTATTTATTGTCTGCTAAGCTTAGAGAAGACAAAATTATTTATTATATATTTTAATAAAAATTTTAGAAGAAGTTGATTTTTTACAAAATGAAAACGATCCCTTCAAAAATGTCAATAATTCTTTTTGCAAGAAAGTGCAGAGCCAGATAATAACAACAAATAAGAATTAATGTTGGAAAATATGTTTGAAAAAATGAGTGACTCCGCTTTTCTAACAAAAATCGCTTTAATCACAAAAGAATCGGGTAATTGTTATACTTATGTATTATTCAGTGTTTTATCTTTTACTTGATTAATTCGAAGAAATAATATTCATAAATAATTACATTGTTTTATAATAGACTTAGATATTTTAAATCTGCAACTTATGCGTAAAACACAGTCTTACATGAGCTACGATTGCCGCGCACGATTGATTCTCGAGTCCCAGATGATTGTCCCTCGATCATTATGAGTGCGTGAATCGCGTAAGTGATTATTGCTGGTCACAAGTCAAAGACGAGGCCATAAGGGTACAGGCTCACCAATTACATTAGTATGAAAATGCGTAGAAACAAATCGCAATCCATCCTTTTCTTAGTCAGTTCGGAAAGTTTGTGAAATACATTCATCTTAGCAATGTGGAAAATAATTTTTTTTGATGCACTAGTTTACGAAAAATAACATATAAAATTAAGTTTTATGCTCAGGACTGCAAATAATATTTTTTTTTGCTTCAACGTTTATTTATATATTTGCTAAAGAAAGCTTTTACTATGATTTCGATTTACTTTTGGATTCATTTGAAAAAGTTGGCCTTATTTCCAGCAAAGAAACAGATTCATCATCGCAACGAAGTAATACTTTTGATTTTGAACGAAAAAGACGTTATAACAGTAGGAAAAATATTTGAGAAGTTATTATTATTATAACTAAAAGTTTTTTAGCTGCTCTTGATAATTGTCGATTATCTTATAGAGACTCATTGCACATAATATCTGCCATCATTAAAACGTTAGGTCTGTGTTTAGTGTACTTTATTATAAATAAATCTTTGTTTGATCGAATAAGAAGAAATATAAGAATGAAGAAAGCAGAAAAAATCAAAAAGTTATTTATAGTAAGAAATGACCTAAAAAATTTTGTTGTGCACTAGGATAGGAAGCTGATTTCTGATACCGTTTTATGTAAACAAATAGACCGTTTGCCAACAAACCTGCTCTTCGAGATAGCAAAGGCGTAACTCAGGCGGATGCAGTATACAATACGTTAACAGACTTAAATCTATGCAACCATGCCGTAGCAGTATGCTGTGACACAACCAATTCCAATTTGGGTCGCCATGCAGGAGCAGCCGCTATTTTGGAGAACCTTCTTGAAAGAGAACTGCTTGTTCTGGCATGTGACCACCACATGCATGAAATAATAGTAGCCGCGTGTTTTCAAATAAAGTTTTCCAATGTGTGTGGCCCTAATGTGATGGTGTTTAAATTGTTTTAGATGGCTTATCCAAATATTAATAAACTTAGTTATGAAAACGCACTTGCAAACAATGATATTAACGAATTATAAGTATCTCAAAAATCGGACGTAATTAAATTTATAGCAACTTATTTCGGCAGAACAACAGTCTTGGGATGACTACCGCGAATTACTTGAATTCATATCTATATCTTTAGGAAACGAGCCAAAAAGGAGTTAAATTTTACAAACCAGGTGCAAACCATTACGCGCGCTAGGTGTCGAAAGAAATTCATTGTTTAAAGATATATTTATTTCGAGATTCGTTCAGATTATCCAACCAAGATAAAAAATTTTTTTCACATTAGTCAATTTATGGTTTTTAAATAACGAATAAAGAAGATCAAAAAAATTATTTGTTCCAGTGTGTAAGCGAATTAAAAAAAGAACATCCATACGGAAATAAGCAAACGATTTTAAAAACAAAAAACTTAACACATAGTCTGAAATTAGTGGTAATTAAAGAAGAATGTATGTATGTGTGTGTATGCGTGTTTGTGGGATACATTCTAATGTAAGTTCAAGATGCAAATAAAAGTTTTTTAGAAATGGCGATTCATGCTTCCTATTGAACATGGTAAATCATGGTAACGTCTATAAAAAGTTTTTTTCTTATAACTAATATCTCTTTATAGAGACTTCTGATAAAAAGTCTTTTTGTAATTTCTTTACAAAATATATCGTGACATCTTCAAGCTTCACCTCTGACTTCCGTTTAAGCATGACGCCGCACTATGTTCTAAAACGATGAAATCAAAGGTAACTTTTTTCGAAATCAAATATCTCCGGATGGAAAGGAGATGGAGAGGCGTTTTTTTTTAATTTGTAGGTAATTGCATCACGAATACAGGAAAACTATAGCCGAAGTCTAAAAATAAAAACCTAACCTAAAAAAAAAGACTTTTAAAAAATGACTTAAAAAACACTTTTATCAATGCCGTAGCTCTTCGCTGTCGATACAATAGCCCGTAGAACTATCTCATACTGGAATCACTATTTAGAGGACAACAGTGCATATACGAAAGGTAAAGCTACATTTTCTTCTCCTTTTTCTGTGTTACTTCGTACTGTTCCCAAAACAGTAAAGATCTGAGTCAAAATGTGCGGTGCCACCTGTGTATATAAGTATAAAATGTAAATATGTAAATAAATATGTAAATATGTAAATATGTAAGTATGTGCATATGTATACACGTAAACCTGCCTGCAACGTTCCGTCAAGAAACCACATTACACTCGCTGCCAACAGTTCCAAATTCCGTCGTGTTGCAAAAACGATGATGCGTCCATCAAGCTCCTGATCCTCATCATTAAGGGAATCATAGATGACGAACTGATCTCATATTGCGGTTCTTTGGATCGTTTCTGATAGGTGACCCAAGTCCTCCAGCGATGTAGGGTTTCGTGGAAGATTTTTTCTTCGTACTCCATGTATTGCTTTTTTTAACACTTTCCCTCTCTGGGAGTTGGCTAACCACTCCTGAAGAGACTCCTGCAAGCTCAGCTCGAATGATCCTACTCGGGGGCTCTTCAGAGTGTGCTTCGGCTTTTCTTTTTAAATTGGGCTTTATTTTTTCTGCCTCTGCGTACTCCCGATTTGGCTCGTGCTAATGCTCTGAGGCTGCTGGACCCTTCAAAACAGAGAAATTTTCGGCACCAGTAGCCACTGTAATCGCCCACGCCTTACATTCTCCTATCCTTACTAGATAGCATTCCCAATTTGTTTTATAGCCAACAGGTTTCTTCCATCACACGTATACATATCTCTCGAGGAACAATCGTGTCTCGTTAACTGTTTTCGGTTCGATATTCATTGTAACATATATAATTTTAACTACACTTTATCACGTTTAAGTTATTTAAAATTTAAAAATATTTTCTGAACTAAAACTCGAACTTAAACAGGCATGCATACAATACAATCCTGCCTGTATTTTGCAGGCAAAACTTTTAATTACTAATGTTTTGGTGTAAAAGACATAGTGCAAGTCTAAGGATGCAGGTCAAACGACAGAAATTAAAAAAAAGTCGATGAAACTCTAAAATATAAGCCCTCCGTCAAAGTGATGGGAGATACGAGTTTCGACAATGAGCCGGTACTTTTGTATTCTTAGACATTGGAAGCATGACAGCTGTAGCACAAAAGCCTACTCTAGCAAAATGTTTAATCGTTTTTGATAGCGGTAAAGATGATTATTTGGTTATTTGAAAAAAATTGTGGGGGCTTCTAGGCGGTTATTTAATCTTTTAAGTGATAGTATTTTGTACAAATCAGTTTTGGTATTCATAATTTTATATTCTTTTTCTGTATTGCCTAGTTAAAAAGTGTCAAAAACACTTTTTGTTATTTTAAAGGATTTTTAAAGTAATTTTAAGAGTTTTCAGTACTTAAAGTGCTCGTTTAATCCCTCAGATCACAATATTTTGTGTAAACTAGTTATATTTGTTGAAACGCTCGTATTTGTATTGAAAATATAATTGTTCGATGAGATTTGTATTTTCAACAGTCAAAAACCTTTTGATTCGTGATTTTTAAACGTTTCTGTGGTTTCAGGGGCCCTTGCTAACTATTAATTTGCCTTTTTTTTTTGTGTGAAGAAATTACGCAAATAATTTTGATATCCTACTATAAGATTTCAGTCACTAGGAGCTACCTTAATATCTATAAAGTTGTTAATAAAAATTAAATATCGAAATTGCAAAATTTTCCATTCAAATAACATGGGAAATGGATTTTCTCTTAAAGACACGGTCTAATCTCTAAATTTTTAGGTTTATGTGGTTCAAATCTCAGTTTTAGGACCTAAAAAAGTGATTCAGCTACCTGGATCGAAGAAAAAGTTAAATTGGTAGATTAGGGACACCCTCATATATATGGGTGATTCCGCCGAACCTTGCATTATTTGCATCCAAAATTTTCGAATTTCGGAAAATAATTTTTCCAAACTATTTTGCGTTATGTATTATCATTACAGCATCAGAAATCGATGATAAAAAGTTTCCGATCTGGAATTGCCACAGGTACTGTTTTAGTGACTAGCCTTCTACCAGGTAACCTAAAAAATGCCTTTTCGACAAAAAAACATTTTTTTCCATATTCTCTGGACAAAAATAGAGACAAAATATGCCTTGACATTCTCCTCTAAAGTCAATAGTATTCGAGTGAAAATTTTTTAAAGTTTTATAAAATATATGTATACATCCAAATTTTCAAACTTTGCGAATTTTTTACTCGAAAACTGTTTATTTTAGAGAAAAATATCAGGAGACAAATTCTTCTAAATTTTAGGTAATGTATATGAAAAAAAATTTTTTAGTAATAATATTTTGATCTTGCACTGACTAATTCGTTAATTCGACATTACTAAGCACATTTAAGTACATCACAAGCGCCGGAGTAGAGTCGTATTGTTGGATTGCGTCAGGCATACTTTCCCACAACATCAAAAACACCCTAACTTGGTGCAGAGCACGAAAAAAGCTTTAAGCAATTTTTTTTCTATTTATTAAAAATAGTGCGATACAATAAAATAAATGACTCCACACTTGTAAATTGCTTGGAAGTTTATCTTCCAAAATTTCAGAAGTAGTGCTCCAAATTAATAGTAGTTTATTGCAACTATGGTCTTTAAAAAAATTGACCTCCAGTAAAAAAAATACAGCTTTATAGTGGTTTCACGAGATTACTGAGAACGGACCAAGTTTTCGAATATCGTAATTTTGAACAAGAAAACAGCTCCTGTCAATAGAACGTCGAACTTATGGTACTCCTATCGATTGAATTTGCTACTTTGATATATATACTATAAAAGCGAACGATCTTGAAAGTTAGTAGTATGCGTAGAGCACTTAAAAAATTATATAAAAGTCGATGAAAAATTTTTCGTGCAAACGGTTAGACAAAAAGTAAACAGCTCGCGACGAGAAGGTTTGTTACATGCAGGTCTAAAACTAATGAAAACTTTTAGATAAAGACTTACAATTTAAGGTATCCACGCTAAGATAGCGTTTAATTAGCTTTTTTTCGTTTGCCATAACGTTTTATAACGAAATCACCGATATGGACAGGTTAACTGATATTTTGACCCTTTAATGATCTGTAGATCAAAGGATACACTTTAAAATGTCAAGTAGAGTATAAATACTATACGTACTTTGGAACCCATAGGATCGCCCAATCTATTTTCGATTCTATGCACAAGACCAGGACACCAATAGTGCAAGTTTCGGCGGAATTACCCTAATGCATATATGTATAAAGTTTTGTATTGAATTATAAAAAAATATAATCCATTAAATTACTTATTTTAAAACCATTAGCTTTTTTTAAAGGTCTGTGTTATCTATATTTTTATTTGTGTAGTAAATTCGTGCAGCATAAAATTAGTGTGCTGTCGTATGAAAAAAGTCCTAACTATTACAGTCTTATGATATCTACTTTTTAAGATTTTGTAATTTTGAGCGTCAAGTTGTGCTTTGAATTTTTTGACTTTAGAGAGTAAACTGTTGATTAACATTTAAGTCACTTACGAACATCCTACTATACAGTTTATGAATTATATTTGAGAATAAAATGACATTTTTTACCGATGTCGTGGTAATTGAAGTGTTTTCCGTGCTATGTAACTTCTGTAACTTCTTGTGTTATGCATGGGTTGTTTTCGTCATTAAGAAAGACAATTAAGTTAACAATAATTAAAATGCTAAGTCAGCTTATTATAGAACACCACACAGATGTACACGATGTAAAACAATAGACTAAAACAAGATGTAAAATGGTCCAATCGTACCTATTAGTAATAATTTTTAGTATTACAGAATACAAATAAGTGACTAATTTTAATATTATTTATTACCTATTGATTTATTTACAACCTTTAGTAAGTAATCAAATATTACCTAAAAAGAAAAATTAGAATACCTTAGCCTCAATGCTAAAGCTTCACTTCTCTTACAGGATAAAAGTGTGTAAGCTAGAAGGTCACATAAAATATGATTCAACTTTCAAGATTTAAGGTGCAAGTGATATAGAAAAAAGTATAAATAAACATATTTATTTTTAATCTCAAGTCATCATAAAAACAAACTTAATAATTGGGATGATATGCTAGATGTTGTTTTTATAGGTTTACACAATCTTGTACAAATGCAGCCACTTTTAGAAATCGCACTTAAATGTAAATTAAGATATAAATCATGAACGCATATGTTATGAAATCCAACTATGAATTTCCTCAAACTATTACTAATTCGAGGCAGAGGTTATAAATAAAATCATAAAATTTTGTATGACTAGAAAAAACAACTACTATTATTACTACTACCATTACTGCTGCTACTACAGCTCCTGCTGCTCTTACTACTACTGCTGCTGTTGTTTCTGCTACTGCTACTGCTACTGCTACTGCTACTGGTACTACTTCTGCTACTGCTAATTATAATTATATTGCTACTTTTACTCCTACTGCTACTGTTACTGCCACTGCTACAACTACTGTGACTCCTACTGATACTGCTACTGCTACTGCAACTGCTACTGCTACTGCTATTGCAATTGTTACTGCAACTGCTTTTGCTACTGCAACTGCTTTTGCTACTGCAACTGCTTTTGCTACTGCTACTGCTTTTGCTACTGCAACTGCTACTGCTACCGCTACTGCTACTTCTACTGCTACTGCTACTACTACTTCTACTACTAATACTACTGCTACTCCTACTACTAATACGGCTACTACTACTACAGGTACTACTACTACTACTATTACTACCACTTCTACTGCTGCCACTGAAACAGCTTCTACTACCGCAACTTTTTCTGCTACTGCTACCACTGCTGCTACTTCTAGTACTGCTGCTACTACTACTATTACGACTTTTGCAACTACAACATTGCCGACATTTGCTGGAATAACTACTGCTATAGCTACTGCTACTACTACTGCCGCTGCTACTGCTGCTGCTGCTGTTGCGCCTACCGCTACTACTACTGCTTCTGACAGTGCTGCTGCTACTTCTGCTGTTACTTTTTTTTGCTTCTGATGTATCTGCTACCGCAACGGCAGATAAATTTGGGACCACCTATGCTATCACTACTACCTTTTATAGTACTCTTACTGCTACGGCTACTACTGCTACTGCTACTGCCTCTGCTTCAGTTACTTATACAGCAAGTACTACTTCTTCTGCCTTTGAAAATACTACCACTAGAGCTACTGCTACATCTTTTTTTTTGCTGCTGCGGGTCTTGCTGCTTTTGTTGCTACGGCTATCGCTACCCCTCCTACTGCTTATACCGCTGCTTCTTCCGCTACAGCTTATGTTGCTTCTAACTCTCTTAATATTATCTGTCACAGCGTCTGCTATTTTTGCTGATAATACTATCGCAACTACTTCTACTGCAACAGCGACTACTGTTATTACTCCTGCTACTTATACTAAAACTTTATCTTTTGCTACTGCTACATCTGCTGCCTATGCTTCTGATACTTTCTCAGCTTTTGCTACTTCAACTGCTACTGCTATTTCTACCACTTATGATGCTGCTGCTACCGCTACTACTGCTGCTGCTGTTGCTGCTGTCTTTGCTACTGCTATAAATACTACTACTGCTACTGCTATAAATACTGCTACTTTAATTGCTACTAGCTCCATTGCTACTGCTACTGTCTGGAGTTCTGCTCTTGCTGCTGATGCTACCGCCGATGCTGTGACTACTACTACTGCTGCTATTGCTGCGGTCCTTGCTACTGCTAAAAATACTACTACTGCTAATGCTACCGATACTGCTTCATTTACTTCTACTCATATCTCTGCTACTGCTACTGCTACTACTACAAGTTCTGCTGTTACTGCTGCTGCTACAACTGCTGTTGATGTACCTGTTTTCATGAGACTCCTTCTTCCTATCCCGTTTCTACTGCTGTTTCTGGATCCACGGCAGGTACTACTACGACTTCTTGTACTACTACTGCTACTACTTTTACTAGTACTAGTACTACTACTACTACTACTACTACTACTACTACTACTACTACTACTACTACTACTACTACTACGACTACTACTACTACTACTACTTATATTACTTCTGCTAATACTACTACTACTGCTACTACTAATTTCTGTCTCCTGGTGCCCAAAATGATGACGACAGGCGGGAGGAAACATTGACGACGTGGCAGCGGGAGTGGGATAAGGCCGTTGTGGGCAGATGGACGCACCGGCTGATTCCTGACCTGCGGCCGTGGATGCAGCGACATCACGGTGAGGTTAACTACTTCCTCACCCAGTTTCTCTCCGGATACGGCCAGCTTAAGGGCATTCAGTATATCATCCGGAGTTTCTACCTTACCGTCTACCTAAATTTGATTAAATCACATTAATCATTAATTTTATGCTCACTTTAAAGA
>JAPYYV010010901.1:0-13756 GCA_030522625.1 Copidosoma aretas | reverse complement strand
GAATTAAAAAAAAAAAAAAAAAAAAAAAAAAAAAAAAAAAAAAAAAAAAAAAAAAAAAAAAAAAAAAAAAAAAAAAAAAAAAAAAAAAAGAATCTGTGATATTAGGCAGTACATATGTATGTGTAAGTTATACATGCATGATTAAGAAATATTTGGAGAACTAGTGTACAGAGAAAGAGAGACTGTTCTGTCGAAAAGAGTGCATGTGAGAGAGAAAGCAAGCAAGTGATTCAAGTGTAGAAAAGAAGATTGATTGGTTGTTAAATTGTTTTGCCAAGTGTGAAGTTTGATTAAAAACATCTAGACTGAAGTATTTCGGGGTCAGTGACGAAACGAGTCTGGAAGCAAGAGGTCAGATAGTCTGGAGTTTAAAGCCAGGGCTCGGAGGACCATGTCAACTAGCTCCAGTAGCAGTGATAAACTTGCTCCGGATCCCAAGAATGAAACCCCAGGTAACGATGATTTACATTTTTAACACCAATATTCATATTATTTGGAAATAATAAGTAAATTCATGAGTTTAAATTTTGTTGTTGAGATGAAAAAAAATTAAGATACAAAATTCACACTTCGATTGTTTTAAATAGGTCTATTAGAAACTTTGATTTTTGACATTTGTTGAGTAAATCTGCAAGTAATTATATTAAGCCTCTAGAAAAGTTTGACACAAAAACAATAATATGGTCTACAGGGGTTGTTGTTTTTTTACTCTTTGACCATGACAGCATTATTTTTATTGCTGTCTTTGCGTTTGTGTGTCTTACCCCTAACCTTGGTTCAGAACAATTGAAAATGTACCAATACTGACTTTTGAAATTTGCTGTGACAAAACAAAAAACAAGTATTTGTCAAAATAATAACTCATGTATTTACAAAACCTTCCACAACTGCATGGAAAAACGTGTGCTTCGAACTGGTACCTATCATCACTGGTACAGATGATGTGTGCAGAGGATAGGCTAAGGCAAAAGCAAAGAAACTTAGTGTATTCGTAAATATTCGTATTATGGTAGGTAGTACAAACAAACACATGAGTGATGCATGTATATATTATTACATGAACCCCCAGGTAGCCGAATTTCCAAAGAGCCGCTCTTTCCCCCCGCCTCCTCTCCCGCCAAACTTTGCGCGCAAGCAAACAATAGAGAATTGACCAATAGATGTTGACCTGTCGTCGTCGTCATATTATATTATGAGCCCAATACTTACAAGTCCCAACTATCACACATTCACACTCTTGATCGCTCAGCGCCCAGCGGTTAATCAACAAAGTATATGTATGCACTACATACATGCATACATCTCTCGGCTCAGTTCCTCTCGAAGCTGTCCTAGTGCTCGTGTCGCTCAGTTTTCGTCTCTTTTCCAATTCACACACTTGCGATAGTTCAATCCGGTCTCTCGTGATGTGATTAGTTTTTCATTGTTACCATGAGTATTTAGTGCACCGTGCAAAAACAATCTCGATTCGCGACCGCGGATTTTTCGAAAATCGGTTGAGCCTCCAAAAGCGCAGAGGAGAAGCAACCGGTGTTTTCGACGCTTTCGTCCTCTTCCTCGTAGTCTTGTGCTTTTTCCGATTCAGAAGAGGCTGGCAGGTCAGCCAGCAGCAGTGGTCTTGAGTTTCTCCTGATGTATGTGCACTTATTTTACCATAATTGTTTCGAGGCTTTTGTAAAATTCAGTTCGATTAAGTATTTCGTTTTTAAGAGTAATGATCGTATCGCGATTGAATTTTTCAAGTATATACGCGGACACGTTGCACATGGTTACTTACTCACATCGAGTGCTCAAAGGCGTTCCCTGCAAATAATAGCGGGGCGCGCGAGTGCCCTTCAAACGTAAACAAACAAGTCTCGGGTCTCGCGGGCTCGACGCGTGATCGTTGATGGTCGCAGGACGCGAATTCGAATTTTCATCGTTTCAAATTTTACACACCGTCTTCGGCGTTTACTTACTGCTGTTTTAGATTTCAAGCATCTCGAGCATCGCGTCACACAATCAGTTTTGCCCGCGGAAAATTTTACGAGATAAGGTTGCGCAATTTTCTACTTCTTCTACTAAACCACGGTTTGTTGCTTCAAACTATGAAAATTCGACAAATCGAAGGGAACAGTAAAACTTGAACTGTGTAACCGTTACGCGGCGGAGTCTCAAAACAATACATTTGAATACTCGAGTTTCGTTTTCATGCTGTACTTGTATACTTACATATGTATATATATATTGCTCAAAAAATCAAACTCGCCTCACGTACATTATAACTAACATCTGGCTGTCCTAATAAGTACTTATTTCACGGAAAAGAGAGACCGATAGAATGTCCGAAACAAAAATTACGCACAACAAAATCTTTGTGCAAGATGAGTACTCGGGTAGGACGACGATCGAAATTCAGACAACAAAAATCGTCCAGAGGCCATCATCAGGCTACAGAGGGAGCGCCGGAATGAACATCCTCGAGCCGATTTACGAGGAGCCGGCCGTCTGGGGAGGCAGCGGTGGTTGCACCAACCGGCTCCTGTGTCGCTCCCCGCAGACGGGCCCTCGGTACAATTGTAATTACTCGCTGCTCGGGCCCACGGGTATCCCGAGCCTCGACGCCTGCCTCGCCGAGCAGAGGAAACAGTACGACTGGAACCAGCGTCCCCCGGGCCAGACTGGCGCCCAGCAGCAGCTCCACTTCAGTAAGTATAGTATAAGTAGTAGCACACAGTAGACCCATCACAGTTGGTCTCCCAGAGGAATCAGGAATTTCCGTTCGAAACGCACACACGTTTTTCAGTAGCAGTTCTTAGTGTATAAGTACTTACTTATACCTATATACTTTGATATCTCCATTTCGATCGCGCTCGATTCAAAATTGTGCTTGGCCGTTTGTACTTAGGAGACGAGGCGATCATTTCGCTATCGATTGCCGGAGAGGTGACCGATCCTTCCATCCTAAAGATGGGCCGCTCCAGGCCCCAGTACCAGTACTCGAGGGTGAGCTGCTTTTTTTTTTACGACGTTACTCCGAAAAAGAAAAACAAAAACAAAAAAAAATCTGCGCTACGAGTGTACTTAATTGCTGAACGAACGATCATTTCCAACGTTTTCAGGAAGAGCTGATGAGGATTCGGCTCCTTCCCCTGTCGAAGCGGAAACCCGACTGTCTCGATCCCGCCAACAGCGGCAACAACAAAAAGTAAGTATTTCCCCCACGGCCGATCGGCTCCTGGTATATGCTTCAACGGGTCAACGCCGCGTGTTGTTTATATTCCAGCTCGCGCTGCATCCGGGACCTGGAGCTCTGGCTGCTGGACAGGAAGCGCAGCGAGACGCCGCCCGAGAAAGAGGCCCCGTCGCGCGCCCGCAGCGAGGCCCCGGCCGAGAACCACGCCAAGCGCCGCAGCGGCGATCCTCGAGAGCGCATACGCAAGGAGCAGGACGGCATCGTGCTCAGTCCGCAGCGGCGCAGCTTCAACTCCGGCTGCTTCGTCAACGTCACCACCGACACCGCCAAGCAGCGTCCCGTCAGTCCCATTGGCAAGGCCGAGGTGGGCCCCCCTTACCCGCGCGATTTTCTATCGACCCAATTGGTGTACCATGATGATGATGATGATGATGAATACTTGCTTTTCAGATATCCCATCGAGAATCGGGCCGTCGCATCGGCAGCGGGCGCATCATAACGCGCGACGTCTGGGACTTTCGCCCGGAGAACGAGAAGCACGAAACGGACTATGGCTTCCGGTCAGGGGACCGCGATCGTGATCGTGATCGGGATCGTGATCGCGACCGGCTGAGCGACCGAGGCCCCCTGCGCGACTTGGAGCGGCGCGATCGAGACCGTGATCGCGACCGGGACGATCGGTTCGAGAGGCGCTCCTTCGGTCGGGACTTTGGCGACAGGGACCGCGATCGCCACGACAGAAACGACCGGGAAAAGGATCGTGGTGGACGGGATCGTGGGAGGTAAGTGTTGTTTTGTTTTGCATCGTTTCTTTACCGAAACTAAGCTCGGATGAAAATATTACTCCAACGTCCTGTGCAGGTACGGCAATGATCGCAGGCGAACATATAGCGATCACCGGGACATGGAAGAGCCTGAATGGTTCAGCTCAGGTCCGACCTCTCAACACGACACGATCGAGCTGCGCGGCTTTGAGGACATACCGGAAGACAAGGCTACGAGCGGCGGAAGCGCGAGCGCCAAAAACAAAAAGCAGTCGCCTGCCCAGAAGAAACGTAACAAGAAAGCCATCGAAAAGGAGGAGAAGGCTGCCGCGGTGGCGGCTGCTGCTGCGGCTGCGGCTGCGGCTGCTTCGACTGCCCCTCAACCTTCCACGGGTGGCTCAGCTGAAAAGAACGACATCGGTCCGAAAGGTAAAACGAAAAACGTGACTTTCTTTGCATTTTGATCTTTTAACGCGCGGTTTTTTCAATGCAGCTCGCAGCACACCGACTACAACAGATCAGTCGATTCCGTCGATCACGTCACATTCGCCAATATCCGAGGAAAATGAACCAAAGTCTTCGGAGCCTAAGAAGTCCACGGAAAACAATAAAAGTGCCGAGCAGACGACGACGATCACCCGTTCCAAGGAGCAGTCCAGCGACAATGCCAGTAAAAATCAAAAGGATGATCATACAAATTTCAATCTTGATGATTTCCTCAAAATGGATACCTTCTCTGCTGTATCTGGTCTCTTATCGGTAAGATGAGCTCTTTTTTTTTACCACTTTGGAGATTGCGTTCATCGCATAAGATACTAATCGTCTTTACTTGAACTTCAGAATGGTGTTGGCTCAAACGAAAGTTCTGGCTCGCGCTTTAGCCAGTGGTTCAAACGTGAAAGTCCAACTTTACAGCAGCAAGAGCAGCAAAATCAACAGTTCGATTCTCTGCGCTCCTCCATTCAAGACGAGCTGCTGAACAATCTTCTCAACGATATATCCGAGCCCAATATACAGATTCCATCGGTTACCGAGTCCAATGCCTACTTCGCACCCATATCGCCTGCGGCCAACACACTTAACAATAATGTGATGCAGCAGCCTCAGATTCCCCCTCCACAGCCTATTCAAAGTGGTGGTGTAAAACTGCTGGAGATGCTGCAGCGTAACAACAAACCACCCAATCAAAATGGCCAGAATGACATTAACAACATCGTTCCTCTCATGAAAAATTCATCAATCAAGGATATAGGTAAGTTGGAGTTGAGCGTATATAATTTTCTACGTTTAATTGATCGCGATTGTGATTAGGCTCAAAAGTTGTTAGTTTGGAAGAACTAGAAGCACGCATGCGAGGCGGAATGCCATCCATGCCATTGCAGCCAGATTACACAAAGCCAAATAAGTCCGAAGAAGAACTTTCTGCTTTTAAAAAACTGGTAAATAATATATTTTCTTAATTCAAACGAATCATCATCATTTTCTCTCAATAATGTTTCTCGTCTGTATCAGCTTGCTCAAGTTAGCGGAGGACAAGCAGTACCTGCGGCAAATGGTCCTGTTCCTCCGCAAAAACAGGCTCTGGCAGTCCCGCCTGCTCAGCAGACAATTCAACAACCCATCACCCTAATGCAGGTAAATTGAAATTGCAAAATAAGACTTGAATTTTTAGAAACCTTTATAAATCCAACGTTATTTCTTTGCAGATGCTGAATTCCGCTCTGAAGAGTCAGCAGTCCATGCCTTCGCCTCAAGTGCAACCACCTCACCTAAACAGCCATCCACTGACTGAGTCGATGCAAGTACCACCTGCGTACAATCACGTAGGTCCTCTTGGTCCTGTACAGCATCCGCACCAATCTCAGATGCAGCATGAGAATCTCATGAAGGTACTACAAATTCAGCAGCAGCAACAGCAGCAGCAGCAACAACAACAACAACAGAAGCAGCGCCAACAGTCGGAAATGTTATCAATGTTGATCGGAAGCGGTCCTCAGCCGGCTCAACCACCACCTCAGTCACAGCCTGATAATGTCTCCATTGCTCAGACCCTTCAGAGAATGATTGGAGTCAGTCCTATACCAGCAGACGTGCAAATGATGGTTAATAACACACCGTCCACTCGAGAATTACTGCAGAGACCAGAAGCGGAGGCTCTCATTCGAGGCTTGCAGCGAGGAGAGATTACACGGCAGCATCTCATCCAGCAATTACAGGTTTATTTGCTGCTCTGCTTCCTGTTATATAGTTGATTTTAACACGAATTATTAATTTTTTAGAATCCAGCCGTACAACATCGATATCGGGAAGTAGTGCTAAGTATTTTAAAGCATTATGGTGGTAGTGCACCTCGACCTGCTTACCCGCAACCAAACTATCCTTCTCAAGATCAGCTACTGCAACAGATGCTCTTCCAACAACAGCAGCAACAACAACAACAAAGAATACCCTCTCCAACCAATAGTGGTAGAGATGCAAATTAATTTTTTTGTTTAATTTTAAAGAAAAAATGCAAAATTAAAATAATTTAAAATTACAATTTTTTTCTAGCGATGGGTCATCGTGTACCATCTCCACGAGAACTCGCCATAAATACTCAGTCTATAATTCAAAATGCACTTTTAAAAAAAAAACTCGAGGAGCAGCGTGAAAATTACCGCAAGCGACAGGAGCATCAACAGCACCAGCGCTCTGGAACACCTGTAAATTTACCAGCAAAGCAGACACACAGTCCAACGCCTTTAGCATTCACGCCGACCTCCGTCCTTCGCAAGATGACTGCTGAAAAGGAACCCGAGGGTGCGATATTAATTTGTTCCGAATCCGAAAATTTCCATAGACGATCGAGTTTCCTAAAAACCAAGTTACTGCAGCAACATTCTAAAAAAGAATCTAAGCTATCAAAGCGATTTGATACCATAGAAAATTGCTGCGAGCACGTAGATAGCGATGAATCAGCCTTAAAGTCGAAGCATTTACGAGCTAATAACCTTACAGTTTTGAAAATAGATGAGGCCAAAGTTGGGTCAGCCGTTTTAGAAAAAATAAGAATAGTCGAAAATATTGTCAAAACATAATTTATTAACAGCTTTAACAATCATAATAATGACAATATCGTTCAAGGTAACATCAAAGATACTGTAAATCAGTTGCACATTCAAAGAAATGGACTTGAAAAACAGTTAAGCGGTAAAATGGCAAATATATTATTGAAAATCTAGAAAAAAAAATTTATTTTTTTTATGATTGAAAATAATGCACTTTTTTTTCTTTTTTTTTTCATCAGTACTTTTAGAAATACTTTATATTATTCTTACTAGATTATTTACAGTTTACAAGGTAATGAATTGTGAAAGCTAGGTTTAATACCCTTGTGATTTTTTTTGAGATTATTATTCTCTAAGCGAGTCATAAAGAAAAGTGAGTAAAAATTTTCCCTTTTTCCAACAGAAAAATGAAAAATAGTTCGACATTTACGATGATGACTAAGTTTGTCATATTTCACTTTTATCATTCATGAAGTTTGATAAAAATAATGTTGAAATGAAAAAAAAATTTCTAGCTCGAAGTATGAATAATACTTCTATTTGTTGATCAATATGTAGTATTCAAATGCTGTCTCCAACTTGCAAATTAAATGCTTCGATTTTATAGTTAAAGTTCATCAATTTTCTTAAACATTGTACTTATTTTTTTTTTTTTGTTCATTACTAATGCTGGATTGCTTCTGCTTTTGATTTCGTTGTATCAAATCGAAAAGAGATGTTTTTGTCTATCATAGTTTGTCATAGACAAATACTGAACTGATTTTCGCTTAAGTTTTCCATACAACCAAGATGAAATATCGCTTTGCGCTTTTTAAAAGGAAAACTAACTTTTCTGCGCTTGTGATTCTCTAATACTTTTTTATCTTGGAATAAACTGCTTATATCACCATTTTTCAATGCTTTCCTACCTGCATTCAAATTTTTTTTTCTCTTTATGTTTTGTTTGAAGTAAAAGCTGTTTTGTTGTGCATGCCTTGTTTGTTTTGTTTCTTGTGATTGCTGTCTTGCTTGTTGAGTGTTTCTCGTTAGTCATGTACAATTATAATAAAATGCATGGTAAGTAAATACTGTTTTTCCACGTACAGATGCATTCTAGCTTTAACAGCAAAAGCAAAATTTCAGTTTGCTTCAAACAGTTAGAGTTGCGTAAACCAATCGTCTAAATGTCAAAAGTAGTAGTGAAAAAAAATAAATAACCGTCTCGAGTAGGACTCAATCGTGAGTGCGTGTTTATATCATTCAATACAGGCGGTCAAGATCCGTCAAAACTGCTGGTAAACCAGTCGGCTCACCTGCAACATCTGCAGCCACAACAACTGGCTCAACAGCAGCAGTTGCTGGGACGACACGTGACGCCATTGCGACCGCAGCAACAGCAGCCACCGTCGCAACAGATCCAGCAGAATTGGACTAACCCAGCGATCGTCACTAAACAGCCACCTGGTAAAAGCCCAGTAGCTTCTCCGCTTTAGCTAGAATTATATTGCTATTTCCATTTAAACAATATATGTTGTGCATATGGGAGGAGGCAAATTATTGAAGTGTGCATACTGGGCTGCAGGTGGTCATATGGTTCGCAACATATAGGACTATTGCGACTTACTTATCTTTGCATATCGCTCTTCTTTCCATAAATTTTCGATTTCATAAAAATTACATTTTTATCTTCTCTTCATTTGATCCCCTCTTTCTCTATAATTATAAGTAGTAAGAAAATTTGATCACTCTTATACCAAAGTCAAATTGATAATGTGAGCAATGTAGAGCTCTGAACGAATATTGTATACAACCCTGTGACATGCAAAAGTTTCCTTATTTTTTATTAAAAATTAAATTCACAGGTCGACCGATTGTCAAGGGTGGAGGCGGTACAAGTCAGCCACAGTTTCCCTACAGCAGCAATGTGGACTTCCAGCAGCAGCAGCAACAACAACAACAACAGCGAATCGCGTCAAATATATTTGGAAGCAACGCAACGCGCTCGAAGCACACGTTGCCCAGTGGAACGCCTCAAGCTGTTGGTTTGCAAAACGTGCCACCTCAGTTTAACGCTCAGCAACAGCACCAGCAAAATTCGATGATGGGACATCAGAGGCAACCTGATCCGATCAAACAAATGCGTAACATCAGCATACTCCAAGAGGAACTGGTCATACACCAGCAACAACAGATGAGGGTTATCAATTCGCAACAATCAGTCAGTCAGAACTTCAACTCTGCTAGATCGGGTGAGTACTCGTATTCTTTCAGTACTCAAAATTCTCGAAAAAAATCGAACACTATGCTTTTTTTAAAGTTTTGTCAAATAGTTTTTTTAATTATTTTAGGCATCTCTGTCAAACCTTCTCCTATCCCGTGCAACGGCTCTCCAAAGTCAAACTAACTACTACCATGCCCGACCTTGTCCTTGCTCTAGTCCATCAAATAAGTATTTAATCATTTTTCGTGAAACTCAACCATGAGTACAATGACGATAGTGAAAGTTGTTCATCGAGTCCCAAGAAATCTCATTTTAAACCAACATGAGTCCAAATTTTTGTTGTATTTCACATGTACAGAAGGTCGAGCTATGCGTCCTCAGCAGCTCAACGTATCAGTCGGTGGCCGCGGTCAGAACTCACCAGGCATGGGTGGGTTCATGGGAGGCGAAGGCGGTAACGGAGGTGATCTCTCTCCCACCTCGAACCAGCTGGCGAGATGGTTCAGTCCGGAATTACTGGCCCAGGCTCGCGCCGGCAAACTACCCGAACTAGCACAAACCAATGTGTTGTCGCTTGAAGAACTTGAGAGACTCCAGCATGCCTCTACGACCGTTCACAATTGAACCGACTGAGCAAGGAACACTTTCGTGTATCCTGTAAATTAAGATTGAGAATAAAAGAGACAGAGTTGGAAAGAATCGTGCTTGAGACGAAGAGAGGAAAGCTCGAAGGACATTATCTGTCCAAATGGTATCCTTACTTAGTTTAACGAGATTTTTTGTATTTTTGTTGACAGCATATCTTTCGATAACGAGAACAAATCGTATGTGATTGAGTTTTATTTATTTATTTTTACTAGACTAATTGTAATGAATTTGCTCCTTGATTTTTTTTGAGTGCTTAAAAGTATTTTAGGTATATAAGTATATAATGATTCAATGACTCAAAATATTTAATTTGTCATATAAATTTCTCATAGAAAAAAAAATTGTATTAAATTTAAAAATGTAGTGAAATTTTGAACGAATTTTGAATTTATTCAATGGAAGTTTGCGTGAAATCCCTAAAATAAACAGTGCCAAACGCCAAGATCAATTTACTCGATAAAATATTTAATTTCAATTCTATATGAGCATTACAAACATACCTTATTTTTGTACCAAAGTTATTCACGTTGTCT
Organism: Copidosoma aretas; assembly: GCA_030522625.1. Classification (NCBI taxonomy): domain Eukaryota; kingdom Metazoa; phylum Arthropoda; class Insecta; order Hymenoptera; family Encyrtidae; genus Copidosoma; species Copidosoma aretas. Next base: position 3,389 of record JAPYYV010010901.1, on the reverse strand, counting down.
ACAAGTTTCTTTAAATCTTGTAAAAAAAATAATATTGCTCAATCACATGCAACTTTTTCTTCTGTGACTGTTTTTTTAAAGTCCTGTGTGAACAGGCGATTTATTGCACTGTAAAAAATGTTGACTTGTTAACAGCATTAACTATGTTATGTATTTTTTCGGAATTATGAGAACTCACTAAGTTCATGTTATTTTAATTTTCCATAAAAAGAAAATAAGTTTTTTTATAAAAAACTGCTGTACTGAAAAGTCGTAAGTTTCGAAAGTCTTTCCAGTGAAATAAATGATGAAAATGAATATTTGTTTCTTATTTTCACATACGGAAAAAAGTGTCCTGCTCAGGTTGCAAAACAGTCATGGTTTTTCTTTGTCGAAATGTTCAAGAGTACCATGTATAAAATACTTGAGTGGCAACTTTGATGGTTGAATAAAAATAAATGATCATGTGAAACTATTTATTATTAAAGTAAAAAAAAATTGTTACCAAATTTAGCAAGGAGAGACGGTGATAAGTGAAAAATTTGAATAAAAGAGTGCTGGGTTTAATAAAAGACGTTCACATTCATTGTAAGTATATACAGTTTTTTTTTTTTGTTTTTTTTTTTTTTTTAAGATCTTTAAACTTTTCTATAACTGTAATTAGTCGTTGTTGTAATTTGAACACTGGAGAAAAGAAAATCTCAGTCTTGTCTATGCTTGAAAGTTGACGCAGTGAAGCGAAACTGAAGTACCAAACCTTTCCTCTTTTCGACAAAGCGCGATATATTTATTGCGTTGAATTCACTAGATCAAAAAACATTGTCCCAAGTATTTGAACATACTCTAAAAAATATATTTAATCAAAAAAGTACAGTGAAAAGTATTAAAAGTATCGTATTATGATATATTACACTCGTACTTTTTTGATTAATTAATTTAACTGCTCAAAAAGGACAAAAGAGAAAGAAACTAAAAATGCTGGAATTTTGAAAACATCCGTTGAAACAATGCCTTTATCTTTAGAAGATACGATATAGAAAGTGAACATGCTATTTGTAAAACAATTATGGTTTAATAAAAGTTATGGCGAGGATAAATTTGTGCCAGGTTGATTTCGTGATAATTAAATATCGAAGACAGTTGAAAGAGATTGATGAATGAGAATATACAAAATCGAAATAAAAAGACGGCGTTATATGAAATTTCAAAATTTTTATCATACAAGAAAACAAAAGGAAGGTAGAGAAACTACTTTTTTCACATTTCGAATCATCGACAATACTAAAAAAAACACTACTGAGAGATAAGCATCAACTGAGAACATACCCAAGAATATAGTTTTAAAAATAGACTGAGGCGTAAACTTCACATTTTAGTATTCTCAATAATTTGAATTTCAAGCCTTTTTGGGCCACTAAAAAAATCGAACGTGAAAGAACAAAAGGAAGGAAATTGTATGATCGTAAAAAAAAGGAATAAAAGAAATAAAACATTAAAAGGATGACAAGGGTATAGTATAGTATAGTATAGTATACATTTATTGAAGCCTTGGGGTAGAACCCAAGGGTAACGAGTGGGAATGCGCGTTTTTTCTCTCCTTGTGTAACTCGCGGCTATCTATAAACGACATTTGTAAATAATTCAATAGTGAGAGAGGGGAACAGAACGCAAGAAAAAAAATACACCAGATTTAAGTTTTGTAAATAAAGTTGCGAACGTATTGTCGAGTCGAAAAATAAATACGAAAAAAACCAAATTTTAGTTTTTTCATTCATTTCTCTTTCCATTCACTCAAGATAATGAGTTAATAATCATACAGTGTTGCCCTAAAATTTTGATTTATAAATTTTGTGAGTAGGTAAGTACAGTGGACTCGGTTTAATTAATTGAGCGGGAAATTCAAGCATTTAATTCCTATTGGCCAGTTCTCATAACATAACCTTTCTCAATGGAGGATTCCATCCCGGATATAAATTGAGTTCAGGCAATCAGGCACTGACGCACTGTGCAGGACCTGCGCAGGCATTGTATGCAGGTCCTGCCAAGCACCTGTGCAGGCAGCCGTAGCTCAATCCACAATAATAAACAGGTGAAACATAACCTCCAAAAAATATTTATAAATATTAAATTACAAATTGAATAAAATATCAAGAGACTTCTTTTATATCATTTTGTACAGTAGTGTAACAATAATTAGCTGGATGAAGCTTATTTTTTTTATATAGAATGTGAAAAGAGTAAAGGAATCAATAAAAATTAATCTGTGGGTGTATTTTCCATTGATTTCAAAAGTGAAATTTTTATTCTTATTATTCGACGACCTCCCCAATCCCTAGAATTGTTAATCATAGAAGTTAGAATTTCTTTGACATCTTGATTATAATAAACATTGTTGTTTATTGATACATACGTAACTGTTCCTAGAAAAGAGTGATTGTGAGATATTTTTAATTGGTCGTAGTACACAAAAAAAATAAGAATAATAATGGTGTCCCATCAAAATTGAATTGGATTATTAACAAAGGAATTTTATGTAAATCAGGATTGACAGTTTTTTGAATTTTCTCTGTCATCCCAAAGTAGACATATTTGGATGCATCGTTTTTTTCATGTGGATTTAAGTTCTTAATGGGATACTTGCTTTGACAATTTTATTTTAACAAAGTTTTATAGGAAAGTGATAAATTAGGGAGGTGCGGTTTTAATATTTTTAACAGTTTGTCCATATATGACTATTAGCGATGTTACACTCTCTTACATTTTCGTAGATCTATGCATAAATCTGATCATCAATAGAACACGCACCTTTAAATTTCACTATATGCATTTATTAAGATATCAATTTGGTATTGTTTATTAGTCTGACACTCAAGAACGTCAGACGTAACAGTTCCGTTTTCTATTTCATTTTCACCAATATTAGGTTTTTTAGCATCCGCACAAAATTTATTTTCGATATTTTGCACTTAAGATTTTCTTTTCCTACTCATTCGCATTCTGTACCTTTGTCGCATAAATCATTTAGAATTATTAATTTGCTCCATTTTTAAAATTAATCATCACTACTGCAACGAATTTAAAAGGTTAAAAATTCTCATAGAAGTGTGGCCCCTCCGGCCCAGGACATGGGTTACAAACAAAAACCCCCCGCAAGCAGCTCCTCTTGCCGCGCCAGGTCTTCGCAGTTCGCAGCAGCAGCCCCGTGCAGTGCTGCCACCGTCGGCCTACATGAGAATCATCGCTCGTCCGGCCACCTAAGGCCGCGGTCACATGGAGCGCGTAACGCGTAAGCGTAACCACTTAAGCCCGTGAGGGCTCAGTCCCATGGAGCGAAATAGAGCCGCGCAATAGACTCCGCGCAATAGAAAGAGCCAATCAGAGCTATTGCGCAGACTTTTCTATTTCGCATC
>JAPYYV010010900.1:0-12735 GCA_030522625.1 Copidosoma aretas | reverse complement strand
TCGGCAAGATGGTCCGACATTAGAGCGGCAGTTCGCCAACAAAGAGTACCGGAGTATCTAAGAAGGGTCCTGGATAGCTATCTTCAGGATCGAGTGCTCTGATACAATACAACGGTAGGACCACGAGAGACGAGGGTTAGGTCGGGAGTGGCGCAGGGCTCCGCCCTTGGCCCAGACCTCTGGAACCTCGTGTACGATGATCTCCTGCGTTTAGAAATGCCAGCGGGAGTCGCGCTGATCGGCTTTGCAGACGATGTCGCGCTGGTCGTTCAGGCACGATCCCGAGACCAGGCTGCGCGTAGGATTAAGTGGGGTGTATCCAGGGTGTAAGAGCGGCTGGGAGACCACGGCTTTGAGCTTGCTGGCCAGAAGACGGAAATGGTTGTCCTCACCAGGCAGCGATGAGTTGGTGGGAACTTTCGTGTGAATGTTGCGGGTGCGGCGATCTGCGAGAGTTCCGCGGTCAGGTACCTCGGCGTGTGGGTCGACTCTAGGCTCACCTTCGGGGAACACGTTAGAAGAACCACGGAAAAGGCACTTAAGGTGACGGGTGCTCTGTCACGACTGATGCCGAACATCGGTGGGCCGCGAGAGGCCATAAGACGGTTTATTGCCTCGGTGGCAGACTCCATTCTCCTGTATGGGGCGGAGGTGTGGGCGGATTTATTGGCGAGGAAGAGGATCCGTCGTCACCTCACTTCGGTGCAGCGTGTCGGGTCTCGTTAATGGTGATTGCAAGAACCGTGCCCATCGTGTTCCTGGCGCAGGAGCGCAGAGAGAATTTTCAGATAGGCATCGAGGAGCTGGATGACACGAGAAGGGATGGAACTGTGCAAAGATGGCAACAGGAATGGAGTGACGCTAGTGAGGGCAGGTGGACACACCGGCTCATCTCAGTCCTGAGACCATGGCTGGAGCGTGAGCATGGTGAGGTAAACTATTATCTTACCCAGTTCCTCTCCGGCCATGGACTTTTTAACAGCTATCTTCATCGCATGACGTTAAGAGCAACATCGAAGTGCAATTATTGTCCTGCGATGGATGATACGCCGGAGCACACTTTCTTCGTCTTCGGTAGGTGGCAGAGGGAAAGAAGAGAACTTGGGGATCGCCTGGATGGGCCGCTGGCGCCCGAAAACATCGTCAATGCTGTGCTTCAAAGTAGCGACGTATGGAGAGCTGTAGACGGCTTTGTCCGGGCGATTATAAGGATTAAAAAGGAAGAGGACGAGCTCTTTGCGCCTAATGATGGGCCCCCTGGGTATGTACGGTCCCGAGCGCGGGGCGACGCGGCGTGACTGAAGTAGAGGGATCGGCTCGTGCAAATCTAAGCTGCGCTGACGGCAGAGTCGTTATCAGCAAGGAGACGCATGCTGTCCAAAAGCTGGCAGATTGGAAGGTTGGACGAAATGTGCTGATCCAAGGGGGACCTCGTGCCCTTTTCAGGGCTCATGGTCGGTCGGTACATGCCAGCGACTAGTGTTCGAGCTTGCTCGACAATGCTGTGAGGTACGATATCCTCCCTGGTGGCTCCACCCTGAAGTAATGCTAACGCAGTTCCGGGGTGGAACAAAAGCCACGCGTCATAGGGGGTTATTTAGTGGGTATTAATGGATCCTTTCAGTTGTACCTCCAACAGAGAGATTCACGTTGAGTCCCATGGAGACACAAACAACCGAAGACATAGGGGGGTGGAAAAAAAAAAAATAACAACAACAAAAAAAAAAAAAAAAAAAAAAAAACTACTACTACTACTTACACAAAAAAAAGAAGAGAAAGGAAGATTCGTCAGCAGCTAAGAGGGCACGGACTCCCAAAAACGGGGTCCCCTCTTGCCCGAGGGCTAGACCGGAGGCTCTCCTGGTCAAACCAACTGAGAGCAGAAAATACTCGGAGGTTCTGACCCTCATGAAGAATGTGAGGGCGATCAGGAAGACAAGGTCAAGTGGGGTCCTAGTTGAACTAAAAAAACCCCCCCAGCGAGAGCCGGGACAAATTCACCACACTGTTGCAGGAGGTGGTGGGTGACGCTGGGGGTGTCTGGGCCCTCGTCCGGCGGCTGTCCTAAGAGATCCAGGACATAGACCCTATGGTCACAAAAGAGGAGGTCGAGGCAGCGATCAAGGGCTGCTTCGACGAGGGAGCAGCCCCCGATCTGGTTGTAAGACTCTCGTCCAGAGCGATCAGAGGCAATCGAGTTGCCTACGTGGAAGCTCCTGCGTCGGCAGTGGCGATTCTCAACAAGTGAGACTATCTCTGGATAGGGTAGGTGAACTGCAGGGTTCGCCCTAAGTCTAAGGTTGAGCGCTACTTCAAGTGCCTGGGCTTTGGCCACATTGCTAGTCAGTGGGGCGGGCCCGACAGATCTGGGGCGTGCTGGAGGTATGGCAAGAGGGGACATGTGGCCAGTAGCTGCAGCACAAAAGATGTGCAGTGCTACTTGTGCGAGAACATGGACCCAAAGCCGGATACTCACCACGTCACTGGGACTGCTGGGTGCAGGGCGACCGGGGCGCTTGCAGGGGCAGCGCAACGAAAATTTCGGTAATCCTGCAGTGCAACCTGAGTAGGTGCAGACTTGCGCAGAACCTGCTGGACCAGTTCACACGTAACCGGGGTGTGGACTTGCTCATAATAAGCGAGCAGTACTGCACACTTCCGGCCCGTAGCTAGTTTGGCGACAGGACTGGTATCGCAGCCTTGGTGATCCGATCCAACAAACTTTCTGTTTCCAACTCTAGAGTCGGAGAGGGGTTCGTGTAGATCAGGTGTGGTCACGGTACCTACGTAAGCTGCTAAATATCCCCAAACATTACGTTGCGCGTCTTTCGGGTCCAGTTTGTCGCTTCCAAGGATGCTATTCGTGAGTGCAGGGACGTTGGCGACGTGCTCCTTGCCGGCGACCTAAGCTCCAAGGCCACCACTTGGGGAGAGTCGAGAACCGATGCCAATGGACGAGCGGTGTTGGAAATGGCTGCAAGGCTCGACCTCATCGTCTTGAACTCTGGTGATACAGCAACGTTCAGGAGAAGAGGCACCAGGGGCTCGACCATCGATGTGACACTAGCGACGCCGCGAGTTGCGGTGCGGGTGTCACCCTGGCGGGTCCTGGTGGACTACAATGCAAGCGACCACCAGTACGTCACCTTCACATTAGGTGAGGAACGTGGTGCCCATCTGCGCCAAGCGCTTCATGCGCACGACACCGGATGAAACGTAGTTCGGCTTAACCACGCCCTGCTGCGTGAAGCTCTGGCTGATGCGCCGCCCTCCGCCGATTTAAATAAGATCACGAGTACGGCGGAGGCCGAGAAGCTGGTGGATGGTACCATGAGACGCATCATGGAATGGTGCAATGCGTGTATGCTTAAAAGGGCTACCAGGTCATTGCAGAAGCCGAGCTATTGATGGTCCGAGGAAATAGCGTTCCTGTGCCCAGAAGCCTAGTACCTCCGCCGCCCAGTGGACTATTTTAAAATTTTTTTTAAAAACCTTATATCTCAAGAACGAAAAAAGATAGACCGACAATTTTTTTTTTCAATTAATGCTTATAAAATTATAAGACAAGAAAAATTATTAAGAACACTCGCACAGTCGATCCTAACCTCAAAATCTAGGTTGTCAGCGTTTTTTTCCAATTTTGTATTAAATTTTGATAGACGAGCCTTTAAACTAATGAAATGTCCATGAATTTAGGATTCAAACAAAAAAGCCATAAGTATGAGATGTTCCAATGCAAATTTTTGAAAATGGTGCTTCCAATATGGCGCTCGGTGCCTTGTTTGAAATTAATCTTTAAAACCTAGCATTCTAAAAAATAAATAAAATCAATTAATGAATTTTTTTATCAATTAAAGCCCATTTAATTCGAAATAATGAATAAATATCTAGAAAACCCCTATACAGTTGATTCTCACCTCAAAATCAAGGTTATAGTACCTTTTTCTTTTTTTTTACATTTTTGTATTATATTTTGATAAACAAGCTTTCGAACTCATGAAATCCCCATGGGCTTGGAACTTATACGAAAAAGTTGTATGTACAAGATGTCAGAAGGATAATTTTTCAGAATGGTGGATCCAATATGGCGCCCGGTGCCTTGTTTGAAATTAATCCTCAAAACCTAGCATTCTAAAAAATAAATACGATCGACTAATAGATTTTTTCTTAAGTTAAGCTTATTTAATTGGTAATAAAGGATAATTATCAAGAAAATCCCTACACAGTAGATCTTAACCTCAAAATCTAAGTTACGTTACCTTTTTCTTTGTGATTTTTGTATTACATTTTGGTGTACGAGCTTTTAAAATAACAAAATCTCCACGAATTTAGAGTTTAAATAAGGGAGACATGTTCCCATGCAGATATTTTAAATCGGTGTAATTAAAATGGCTCGCCCGGAGCCCCGATTGAGATCTATCTTCAAAACCTCGCATCTTGACTGTTGAGCAAGATAGAATCATGGATTTTTTTTTATATTTAGGTCTGTTTCATAGGTTATGAAGAAAAAATATCGAGAAAACGTCTATGCAGTTGTTCCTAACCTCAAATTCTACATTATGTTACCATTTTTCTCAACGTTCACGTTTCAATTCAATATGTATTAACTTGATCACGGCCATGTCCATAAATAACCTACAACTAATTAATTCAGCACACTTATCCGTTAATAAACAAATTATCCATAACAAATAACCTTCAACTAAATGAGCTGGAGCACTTTTCAACTATTAAATAAACCATACATAGTAAAAAACGTGTTGCCCAATGACATAGCGTGCTTGCTTATTAATAAATAAAAAATAGAAATCAAATTGCCCATAACCGAATAAGCTAATAAAACAGTATAAATTTTTACTACTCTCTGCCCCATACATTCTGAGAATATACTGTTTATGTATTATTTACAACAATTCTTTTATTAAATAACCGTTTGTTTACATATACGGTTCAGTATTATTTACACGGTTTTCTTATTATTTGACACCTTTATTGCTCATCAATACAGAAATGCACGTGTTTCAAAAAATAGATTTACTTATAAATTATAATATATATTTAAATACGGTAAGGTAAAAGCAACTCATAACATATAAATATATGGTGGGAGAAAAAATTTTCATAACTTTATTCAGTTTTTGATTTTTTTTATAAATAACACAGGCCCACAAAAAAAAAGTTCCCGGTTTTCTAAGGAAGACCAGCTTTTTTTCATGTATTTTTGGACGCTGAATCCGAATTTACAATGAAAAATTGGGGTTTGGGGTCAAATTTCGGAGATAACCTCAAAAAACTGTTAAAAATGACGATTTTCGGCGGTTAGAGCTCAAGAAAAAAAAAGAAGAGCAACAATAATATTAAAAAACACCATATGTTCATGTATTATTTCCTGCTTAATCCAAATTCGTCATGATAAAAGAGATTTGACGTGCAGATTCCAGACATATCCTCAAAAAACTACTGAAAACGAAGTTTTGAGTATTAAAAGCTCGAAAAAGTGGGAATATGATTTGTTTTCCAACGCAAATACCTTAACATCATATATTTGTGCCTTTTGAATCCAAATTTGTCATAATTAAAGAGTTTTGACGTGCAGATTTCAGAAATACCGTAAAAAAAATACTGAAATCAAATTTTTTAGTATTAAAAGCTCGAAAAAAGTGGGAATACGAGTCGCCTTACACGAATACAATAGTACTCCTGTGATTTTTGATTTTTCAAACCTAAATATATTATGAGAAATATTAGTTGAGTAAATTTCGATGATCAGCTTCGAAGACTTGTTAAAAATCACGTTCCAAGCAGTAAAATCTTGAAAAACATAAATTTGATCAGTCTCAGCCCAAGAATCTCATGCACGAGAACTAAATTGGCTAACACTTGCGTACACGTTTGTCATAGAATGATCTGTGTAGTGAATTTCTACGTCGCTTTTTATCATTTGATTTTTCATCTCTTTTTAGCATCCAGCAATAATCCGCTATCATGTTTACGCTCCACTTTCCTTGCCACCTACGTTCAAATTCCTTCATGTCTTGATGAAATCTTTCACCTTGCTTTTCTCTGAAATCCCCAAGATTATGTGGAAATTGATCAAGGTGTGAATCGAGGGAGTGAAGTTTGAAATTCATTAAACAACCTAAATTTTTGAAGTTCTTGACAATAGTTTCTACGATGCTCTTATAGTTTTTATCTTTATTGTTACCTAAGAATTTTGTTGTGACATCTTTAAAGCTCAACCACGCTGCCTTCTCGATATCATTCATACTTCTGACAAATTCTTCGTCTCTAAACATTTTGCGAATTTGTGGTCCATCGAAGAAACCTTACTTTAATTTAACCAAAGTTATATTTTTGAAAATGCTTTTTAAGTGTTTGATGCAGGGTCCTTCTTTATCAAGAGCCTTAACAAATTGTTTCACTAGTCCCAATTTGATATGCAGAGGAGGTAGAATAATTTTGCCAGGATCTACAAGAGGTCGTCTGATTACATTTCTAGAACTAGGAGCGAGTGATAATCTTGGTGGCCATACTTTCACATTATAGTGACTCTCCCGATCTCGACTGTCAAACATGCATAAATAACACGGGTACTTGGTGAAACCTGACTATTGACCGAGTATCATAGACAGTATTTTCAGATCACCACAAATTAACCATTCGTGCTCAGAATACTTTATATTGTTCAAGACCTTTTCGATGTTGGAGTATTCTTTTTTGAGAATAGTTGAATGAGCCACGGGTAATGAAGCCAACACATTCGTTTTGTGAAGAAGAACTGCTTTCAGGCTTTGCTTGGATGAATCAATGAACAACCTCCATTCTTCTGGCTTGTATGAGTTTGGTTTAAACTCGTTGATAAGTCCCTTCACATCCGTACAGTACACTAAATCAGATTCAGCAGTGAAGTATTGACGAAACGCTTTTTCTCGATTTCTATAAAATGTAACATTCACGTATTTTTCTAATACATTAAAAGCCTTCAATTGTGAAGCCATTAATTCTGCTGCATCTTTGGCTAATCCTGCATTTCAAAACATGTCGTCAAGTTGAGCTTTAGAAATCATTTTTGGACTTTTATCTTTGCCGACGAGAACATATTTCTCGTCACTGTCCGAGTTCAGTTCTTCTTTACTTTCATCCGTTTCACTTTCTGTTTTGGCCACTAATTCGCTTCCCTCATCAAGATTTTCTCCATGGACATTAAGATTTTCACATTGTTCGTCGTAACCTTCATGAACTAGCATAAGATCAATTCCTTGTATGCAGCTCTCTCGGGAAGCCTCATCTACCGAACATTCGATTGAATATTTCTGTGGACCAACAACACTAGATACTGTTGCATACGATATTTTTTCTTTACGTGTCGTATTTATTCCACTTAAATTTGTCATGCAATAGTAACAGTAACTTTGTCTAATGGTTTTTTCCAAATTGCTGGTTTTTGAAATTTTAATTTATTTTTACCTTGAGTTTTTTCGAATTTATTCAACATTTTGTAACAATTGGTACATAGAATGTGCGGAACCCAGGTCGTATTTTGCCCTGATACTTCTATTCCAAAGCATGCTTTGAATAAACCTTTAACCTTTTCAGTTATACTTTTCCTGTGTTTCGTCCACACATATTCGGCGCACACGTAACAGTAACTATCGAAGTTACCCACACAGTCATGATCGACCTGTTGCTTTGATCCTGACGGTCTGTCGGATTTATTGATATTATTTTTAGTACCCATAAAATCATTGTTAAATCCGCACGCAAGAACTCCTGCTCCGATCGCAGGAGAGTCCGCCGTCCTAGGGGTGATAACCCTCGTACCTCCCCAGGCCTAAGTACGAGGGCTTTCCGACTTTGACGAGGACAATGTCAACTCGTCGTCGGACACACTACGGCATCATCCTCATATTCTAGCGCTCCCGTGCAGGACAGCGCGCCTCGCTGGCTTCGTTACAACGAAAGATTGGACGCGAATCATTCTACACGTCCCTTACGGGCAGTTGTCATCGTTTCAGTGTCTTCCGTAGCAGCAGGTACGGAGGGTACAAATGCAGAAATCGTAAACAAAAGATTTTTCACAAGGTAACACATAAAAACTAGAAAGTAGTGTGTTGTGCGTGTGTCTATGCTTACCGTAAAGTATGAAGCATTTTACGCACGGATAGTACTTCATAAGTTCAAAAGAACAACTGAAAGTACTCGATCCAAAATGAGAAAAATGAAACGTTATTTTTAACAAGTTTTCGATGCTGATCTTCGAAATTAACTCAACTCATATTTTTCATAATACGTTTGGGTTCGAAAAATAAAAACTTACAGGAATACTATTGTATTCATGTTAAGCAATTCTTATTCCCATTTTTTTCGAGCTTTTAACATTAAAAACGTCGTTTTTAGTAGTTTTTTGAGTTTACGTCTGAAATCTGCACGTGAAAACTCTTTAATTATAACAAATTTAGATTCAGAAGGCATAAATATATGAAGTAACGGTATTTGCGATGGAAAACAAATCATATTCCTACTTTTTTCGAGCTTTTAACACTACAAACGTCATTTTCAGAAGTTTTTTGAGGTTATGTCTGAAATCTGCACGTCAATGCTCTTTTTCATTATAACAAATTCAGATTAAGAAGGCATAAATATATAATGTAAAGGTATTTGCGATGGAAAACAAATCATATTCCCACTTTGTCGAGCTTTTAATACTATAAACATCGTTTTCAGTAGTTTTTTGAGGTTACGTCGGGAATCTGCACGTCAGATTTCTTGTATCATGACGAATTTAGATTAAGCAGGAAAAAATACATGAACATGTGGTGTTTTTTAATATTTTTGTTGCTCTTCTTTTTTTTTCTTGATCTCTAACCGCTGAAAATCTTCATTTTTAACAGTTTTTTGAGGTTATCTCCGAAATTTGACCATAAACCCCAATTTTTTATGGTGAATTCGGATTCAGCGTCCAAAAATACATGAGAAAAAGTTGGTCTCCCTTAGCGAACCGGAATCTTTTTTTTTTTTGTGGGCCTGTGTAATTTTACAAGTACAATGTTTTACTACTGTACATATTTTTTTATATCCTCTATCAATAATTTTTTTTCTTGTTCTTTAAAAGTTCTTTAATATTAATTAATGATATGATGTAGTCCGTCAAATACAATGCCCGATTAAAAACGTCTGCCAGTCTTTGTACCCTGCTTGTCTGGCGAGCATGAGAAATCATATGTTTACAATGCAGACGGTGCCAAATTGAAAAAATTTTCCGTAGCACATTAGAATAAGATTTTTGCCTGGAATCCCTACGTAGATTTTCCATTGGATTCCTCCATAGCCGTGGTATTCCAGCCGTATGGATGTGCTTTGAGTAAAGTTATGGAGCTTCCACCTATAATTCGACAGTACTAAATTAGATCTGTTACAGATTTGTAAATAGAATTCTGCACCAAAGGATCCTGCAAGATCCTTGCAAAGAATAGCTTTCGGTCAAACTCCCTGAATCTTTGGATTCTGGTAGTACTAAGTGTGGCGTTAAAAAGTCCTAATGCTCTGTTTTAAAAATTCATTCTCTTAAGATAGGACCCCATTAAGTTGCGTTCTCCTATAATTTTTCTTTATTCCCAATCAAACAGTCCGAAATATTAAAAGAATCCATGACTATATTGTATTTCATATTCAAAATGCTAGATTTAAGAGATGGATCTCAAACAGGGCACCGGGCGCCATATTAAATTCAATATTTTGGAATATTAACATCGGAACATCTTGTACTTATGTCTCTTTTGTCCGAGTTCTAATGTCATGGATACATCATTAGTTCAAAAGCTCGTACATCAAAACATAATACAACAATTAAAAATAAAAAGGTAATATAACCTAGCTTTTGAGGTTAGGATCTACTGTATAATTGTTTTCTAGATAATTATGGCTCATTTGGACTTAAACAGGCAACATTTAAAAAAATCAATTAGTCAATCTTACTCAGTTTTAAAGATTCAAGGTTTTTGAGATGGATCTGAAACAGGGCACCGGATGCCATCTTGAATCCACCATTCTGAGAAAGTATCCTTCGGATATCTTGTACATATAAATTTTTCGTATAAGGTCTAAGCCCATGGGGATCTCATTAGTTTAAAAGCTTGTTCATCGAAATATAATACAAAAATTTAAAAAAAAACAAAAGGTACCATAACCTTGATTTTGAGGTTCAAATCAACTGTATAGGGGTTTTCTAGATATTTATTCATTATTTCGAACTATATAGGCTTAAATTGATAAAAAAATCAATTATTCAATCTTATTCATTTTTTAGAATGCTAGGTTTTGAAAATCAATATTAAACAGGGCACCAGGTGCCATGTTGGATGCACCAATTTCGAAAATTTGCATTGGAACATCTCATACTTATTTCTTTTTTGTTTGGATCCTAAATTAATGGACATTATGTTAGTTCAAAAGCTCGTATATTAGAATATAATAAAAAATCAGAAAAAAAACGCTACTATAACCTAGATTTTGAGGGTAGGATTGACTGTATAGGTTTTCTTAATAATTTTCCATGTTTCAGAATTTGATAAGCTTTATTTGAAAAAAAAATTTATCGGTATATCTTTTTCGTTCTTGAGATATCAGGTTTTGAAAAAAAAAATTCAAAATAGTCCACTGTGCGCCCTGTCTCGATGCGACTCAGATTTTGTGGAGACGCGGAGGAGGCTATTGCAGCGTACAGGGATGCGCGAAGAAACTGGTAAGGGCCATCAAAGTGAGCAAGCGTAGATGCTGGCACAAGCTCATAGCCGACATAGACAGGGACAAGTGGGGTCTTGGATACGTGATCGCGCTAAGGAGACTGCGCGGTTCCAACCCGGTGAGTCCGATGGAGCCTTTCCTCATTGAGAGGGTAACCAACTCACTCTACCCAGAATAACTTAAGGAGAGGCACCGTGCCATTTCGGCCGGTGAGGTGCCACTCTTCACCATCGAAGAAATGAGGAGGGTCGCTTCGGGCCTGCCGGATCGCAAGGCCCCCGGTCCGGATGGTGTACCGTCCAAGGTCCTCAAGGTCGTGGCTGAGGAGCGACCACACGTTTTGCTGGACATTTTTAGCGCATGCCTGCTCGTCGGCCTGTTCGCTGGGCGTTAAAAGATCCAAAGGCCCGTCTTTTTAGACAAGGGCAAGCCAGCCCCCCTGGCCCCGTCGTAATTGCTGGATAATGCGGGAAAAATGTTGAAAAAGTTGATCAAAGGTCGTATAAGGGGTGCTGGCACCCTTTCGTACAACCAGTACGGGTTTCGCGTAGGTCAGTAACTTGATAATGCTGGAAGGTACGGTGTCCTTCATTGTGGCTCCAGCCCAAGGTAATGCTAACGCGGTTTTTGGGTGGAATCCAGCCACGCGGCAAAGGATGGGGGGTTTCAGTGGGTAGTGGTTGGCCTGTTCACCCAAGACAATTTTATTTATTTTTTTTTTTTCTTCGCTAAAACAGGTCCACTTAGTCCTACACTACCGTAGTCCCTACGGTGTGCGTAAATGCATTACCCTTTCCACCAAGGAAAAAAAAAAAACTACTACTTGCACTACTACAACTATAACTGCTCCAACTACAACAATTTTTCCGTCCACTACAAATACTCGTACGAATAGTACTTCTACAACTACTTTCACTACTACAAATACTACCTACTCTTACTACTACTAATACTGCTATTACTACTACTACTACTACTACTACTACTACTACTACTACTACTACGAAAAGTAGTCCTTCGAATACAACTGGATCAACTAAAACAACTACTAGTACAACTTCTAATATCATCACTACTACTACGGCTACTTTCACTATTACAACATTTATTTCCACCACTACTACTACTACTACTACTACTACTACTACTACTACTACTACTACTACTACTACTACTACCAATACTACTGCGACTACGACGTGTACAAATACTTCTACTACTACAGATATTATAACTACTTCTAGTACAACCACTACTTCTACTACTATGACTAGTACTATAACTTTCTTTACTACAACCACTTCTTCGTCTACTACTACTACTACTACTACTATTACTACTACTACTACTACTACTACTACTACTACTACTACTACTACTACTACTACTACACCCGTATCCAGGACACTGACCTATGCCTCCTTAAGGCTAACAAAAGGGGGCAAAGGATGGCATTTGTGACCCTCCGGGAACCCTAGGCCAAGAAGCTCGAAGAAATAGCCAGATTAAAGGTAGACTTTATCTCCTGCCGAGTAAGGAGGACAATTGAAGTCATCAGATGCTACAGGTACCTTGGGATTGGGCACCTGTCGTCATCATGCAAGGAAGAAGACAGATCGAAGCTCTGTTTTAAGCGCTGGAGCTGCAACCATCGCAAAAAAGACTGCGATGGTGAGGCAAAGTGCTTTCTGTGCAAGGAGGGAGATAGAAAGCACGAAGCTGGAAGAGAAAGCTGACGGTTTTCAGGCAAGCGGTGGTAAAAGCCAGAGCCAGAATTTCGCAAAGGCCTGGCTGATGGCAAAACAAAAGTCGATAGTTAAAGAGAAGAAGTGAGAGACGATGGCCTGATGATCCCTGCGAACCCGAGCTGCGCTAAGTTTTATGACTTATCACCAAGGGAAAGCATCAAGCAAAAGAAATGGCGCTTGCAAAACTACGGCCAAATGGTGAGAGCTAGACAAGGGTGCCGATTCTCAGGGACCTTAAGTCCTT
>JAPYYV010010899.1:0-22049 GCA_030522625.1 Copidosoma aretas | reverse complement strand
CCCCCAGTCGCAGCTACAAGTATATAACTGACGGTGAAGGATCAGCTGAGAGATCGGCACACGCACTGCATCACCCACAACGTATGCGTACATAAGTCTGCCCGTTCCACCACCACCTTATCAGTACATTATATTATATATATATATACACACACAGGAGGAGAGCGAGAGAGATTTTTCATCTCTCCCCCAGCTCGGGCTCCCTGGGCTCGGATCGCTCGGTGTGCGCGCGCGGCGCGCGCCGTCGACGAATTCCCGACGGCTGTATAGAGCGGAGGCCGCTGCCCCTCCGGAACGTTGCTGCTGCTGCTGCTGCTGAGGAAGAGGAGAACTATAATCAGAAGTAGCGGCCAGAGGAGGAGCATCGTATAATATACACGCGCACGCGGACTCCACCATTGCTCCTGGTGCCGAGTGAAAGAGTGTTGTCAAACGGAGTGAAGTTCATGCGCGTCGGGACGACGTCGACCGCGAGGAGGACCGTCAAGACGACCGGGAGGACCGTGGGGGAGCAGTCGTTGTCGGCGCACGGAGGGGGACGCGCGAGGGTGGTGGTACTCCGGAGGCAGCCGGTCGTGGTGGCTGGAGCTGGCCGCTCGTTGGTTCGGCACGGCTACTCAGCTGGTATAAGTGGTGCGGGTGGTGTGAGTGCCAGTCGCGTTGGCCGGCTCGCCGATGACCGCATCATCCTTCAGGGATCTGCTGCTGCAGTGAGTACCTTGTGCTTGTACCTACTTATATTACTAGGTTGAGATTTGCAGAGATCGGGCTTATCGTGCCGTTGTGTGGAAGTTACTGTTGTTGTTGTTGTTGTTGTTGTTGTTGTTGTTTCTGTCGTTGACGATGTTTTAAATGCTCAGGAAGAGGAGTCGAGGAGTGAAAAGTTCGAAGATCGACGAGCTGTCACGTCGATTGTACAGGGTGTATGTAGTTACACCGAGATTTGTTTGAATCGCAATCACCGAGTATAATATATAGGTACAGCGACAATCAACGCGGCTTCCTCCATCACACATACACACATTTACGCATATTATACGTACACCGCTCTCTGGTATCATCGCGCATCGATTTCGTAACGTGCAAAACATAACGTTATTACGTCAATCGAAACACTGCAGCGTGAGAGTGGATTGTTTCGAGAGAAAGAAGTGGAATATAGCTCCGGGTCGTCGTCGGGGTGTGTGTGAATTTTTGCACGCGTCTGTGCATATCCCTCCTCTCCTGTATACTCTATATAGCGGTATAGCGAATTGAAGCCGTACAAGTGTCACTCTCCTCCCGCGGCTCTCTGATTCTCGTATCGCGCGGGAGAGAAGAAAAGAAAGAGAGAGAAGAGACACTGTAAGTATTTAATCGTACGTATGTATACGCCAGTACGTACAAGTACATCCGATGAATACATGTGTGCACGATAAGCCCATGCACACAGAGAGCAGCCTGATCCGCGTCCATCTATATCTCGCGCGATATAATAGTGATTTGGGTATAGGTTGACTTTTCGTGCACGCATAATGTTTTTAACTCGATAAACAATAATTGGGTTAAGACGAAAACAGCGGGCCTCCAGCGTATGGTTTTATAATAGCACCAGCAGCGAGGAGGAAAATGCCCGGGAAACCGATTATAAAGTGCGAACTAATCGCTTCCGTCCGCGTAAGTAAGCTGTTCGATCGTCGTCGTCGTGTCGAGGATACGGTGTAAGAATTAAGCTGCTGCTGCTGCTGCTGCTGCTGCTTCGGTAACTGGTGAGGCCTGGAAAACTAGCATCTATACTTATAGGTAAAGGAGAAATTCGATGACGAAATAATTCAGGGGCGTTTCACAGATTTCGGCCTTCTCTTTCATTGTATCTCCCGCGCGTCCTCTTTTTCGTGAAAAATCTTTGAAAAGTCGGCGATGGAAAGAACACTTTTCCTGATGTCGCGCTCTATAATTGTCGTGGACTACGTGATCTTGCGCACGCGATCGCGGCCACGTAAGTATAATCCCTGCTTTTCTCTCTCTCTCCGTGTATTTATAATGTGCACATGTGCATCCCTGACGTTCCACTCGAGTTTTCGGCTAACGAGTCGTCGATCGGCCCTCCTCCGAAACCCCACGAGGCGATAAAACTAAAATCGTGTACACAATTGGTTTTTCTCATTAATTCCGAGAGAGAGAGAGATTCGTAAAAAATATACGCCAACGATTAGCCGTACGAAGCGACGACGATCGCGATCCAAAGTACATACACTGTATGCACCCGACTGCATTTTTCATCGCGATCGATCGATCGTCGCGTCAGAGCAGAGCTCCCATTGAATGAGTCCAGGCGTGCGCGCCGTATCGTAGCATCGAACAGATTCGCGAGTGCATACATCCATTACAAGTATATTCCAACGAGAGCGTGTCCATACGATCTATCGTCGTCCGCGCCTGTACTTCGAATCCCACTCGACGATCGATCCTCGGAACAATCGCGCGGTCGACTCATCCGTCCATTCATTGCTACGGTATATACTTGGGGAGAGAGAGAGCAATAAACGCGCGGGCGAGGATAGGCGCGAGCCGAGTCCAAGTTTCCCGGGAGCGCGCGACGAGGCCCGCGCGCGAAAGGAGCCGAAAGGAGGAGAAGGACCGGTCCACCCCAGCAGCGTCCCCGGGGCGTGTGCGCCGCGCTACAACACACCTGCGACCCTCCTCCGCCGGGGGAGGAAGATCAATCGGTGTATACCTCTCTCTCGGGTGGGAGGAAAACGTCCCGCGTCAGGGATACACTTGTAAGGGGGGGGGGGGGGCTTTTTTCCCGGGCGATCGCGGATCTCGCACGCCTGCTTGTATAGGTGTATAACGAGGAGGGGGGGGGGGGGCCTCGACTGTCAAGCTCGGTATCGATCCTCTGCCGCCCACCTTCCCCGCGCGCCTCGTTCTCCGCTGCGCGTACCGGAACACCTACGCCCGCGCCGATCGCGTGTACTGGGAGGATGGCCGGGAGATTTTTAGTCGTACCTCCGGCCTCCTCCTCCTCTTCGGCGCGTAGGCCTGATCTCCCGGGGGGCGCGCTCGCTCGTGTGTACAGGGCGGAGGGCGAAGAGAGCACGGGCCTCGACTGGGCGCGACCGACGCGTTTTACACGGCGCTCTGTATTTTCGTGCGGCCACGCGCGCGGGGGGGAGGAGAGGGATACGGGATCGGCCGTTCGGGGGCGCGGAACGAGAATTTGGAAGTCGACGCGAGGAGGGTGGTTTTGCGGCGCAAAACGTGCGCGGAGTTACGTCGTGCGGCAAGCCCCGGTGATTCGTGTGTGCAATGCGTAACGGTCGGCTAGCTGAAAACTTTTGACCTCGCTTTTGACCCAGTCTGATGGTCATTAACGTAATGGTACTTTTTTGGCAATTCTGAAGCTCCCGATAGGAATTTTTCAACAAAATTTAGTTGCACCAAAGTCACCTAATCGATCATTCAAAATACCTCCAAGATTAGAGACATTACGGTAATTTTAGTCAGCAGAACTCTCTATTCACAGTGACGTTATACGACTAGCCGCATTCAATTTTTTTTAGTTGAAAAAAATTGGTCGGTATGCTTGTTTGCTCTACTATACAAAATGGTCAAATCCAACTGTCGGAGAATCGACCACTAGGCTCTACTAAATCATTTGTCTCGTGCAATTCAAAATTGTCAAAACTAGGCTTTAGGATTATAACGCCTGGTACACTTTCAAACCTTTTTTTTTATCGTCCTAAACGATTAGGAAAGATGCCAGAAGGTTCAGATTATTGGAAAATACGGCTTGAAAATTAAAAAGTTGATACAAGTAGCATAAGCCACTAAAAATAAAAGTTTCAAATGCTTCGCGTTGCGGTAATGACATTTTCCCTGTTTTTCCCACTTTACGACCACGGCAATTATTTTTTCTACGTGAGGCTACAAAGGGTTATCTAGAGAAAATTAATTTACACTGTTTAAAAAAAAGTTTAGACCCTAAATAATGAAATGCGTGGTTTATAAATATAGGCTTCATGAAATAGCAGTTTTTGTGAAATGGCTCACGTATGTTATTAAAAACTACTCTGTTCTAGGTTGGCAATGCTGTTACATTGGCTGCTAATTATTCGTCGATGTTTATGAATTTATTTATGTGTATTTTATATTACAAATTAACCATGAAGACATTATCATAGAAGAAATTATCATTTTGTTACATTATATGCGTTTACGTTATTGAAAATGACTCTATTTCATTTTCAAATGTAAAATAAGTCTATACTTACGAAACACAACATCCTTGTTTCTTACTCTGTTGTTGATCGCTCACTGCTCAGTATAATACGTGATGTTCAGTCGACGGATGACTAGATCACACTGTGAATGAATCATCTGGTAAGCTGCGCAGCTTATTGCGTCGTATAGAGTGCGCAGCTCATCTAGATCACTGACCACTGACTCACTCAGCTGACTAAGCTCACAGTGTGAAATAGTCATTCGTCGAGTGAACATGTATTATACGGAGCAGTTAGCGATCAACAACAGATTAATAAGGAGGTAATGTTTTGTGAGTAGACTTATCTTGAACTTAAAACCTAAATAATATAATATAATAAGTAATTCAAGTAAACCAATAATAATGTATACATGGTATATTCAATAATTTCACTAAATATTATGTACATGAGTCATTTCACGAAAAACGGGATATTTTTTCTATGTTATGCGATGTCCAAACTGGCTGGAAACTTTTGGGCTTAGCTTTTTGTCAATTTTTGAAAACCCATGTTAATTTGAATTAGATTTTTAAAAAACTCCAAAGAAGCATCACGTTAATAAAATTTTGGACGCCTTTTTTCAGCCTAAGGTCACGGGAAATATTATTTTGACTTAATTTCATAAGGAGAAAAATAGTTTACATTGTTTACAAAAAGTTTTGGTTTAAAATAATAAAACGCGTCGTTTATAAACATAGTCTTCATGAAATATCGCATTTTTTTGTGTGAAATGATCCATCTACAATCGTGCCCTTTGCTCTGGTATAGTCCAGCAGAAGCGTACAGTATTTGTCGAGAGTCGAGCCACTTTTTTGGATTCGTCCGATTCCTCCGTGCGTGTAGGTGTATTTGTTCGCTTTTTTTTCTGTCCAACTCGCGAGCATATACACTTCAGTATATGTATAGTGTACATTTACAATAGGACCACCACGCCCATATTTGCGCACACATTATTGTGTAGTCTCCTCTATTTTACCAAGATGTAAATAATACAGGTACTTACCTTTTTCTACAAAAAAAAAAAAAAACATCACTCGCGCGTGTACCTAAGATTGTGATCCTAAAAGCTCATCCCTGCAAAACCGTGACTCTCTTTCTCTCCTTTCCTTCGTTCGATGGAGAATTCGGGGCAATCCTTGCAGGTGTTGTGCGTCACACTTTTATTGACGATGTAGTATCGATAAATAACGCATATATACATGTATACATTTATACAGATCCAAACACGTCAAAATGTTAAATTATTGATGAGCGCCGTTGAACGGCACATTTTTACCATTGAAATACTTTATTGCCCGATTTCGAACTCACCCCCTCCACGGCCCCCACATTTCGGCACGTAGTATACATACAGGTATAGGCACACTGTACAAAGCAACGTGTATTTATTTATAATACGCTTATGTACTCCGCGGGCTCGCGTTCACGCGAAACGTTCGACACATCCGGATGAATAAATTCACGAGGATCCGGGGGAAAAAGATGCTCGTACCACCTCCCGCGCTCTCGCAGTTGTACACTATTACGCGTACCCACGTACCGGGGCGAAAGAAATCCGAAGCGCTCTCGCGCGCGGAATAACTTTTAACTTTATTTGTAATAAATAACTGGGCGCGCGCGGGAGAGAGAGTCCTGGGCTCGAGTCAAGAGAGCCGAATTATTTATCCCCCCCCCCCCCCCGTACGTGTTATACGCGAGTACGAGAGCACGCCGGCCGGTTTATGCGTATAATGTGTACACTCCATTACATTTGCCGAGCATTTAAAACGCGCTGCTTAATATTATACGCTTGCTCTTCTCTCGGAGGCAGGCCGATAAAGTCGACGGGGCAAAGTACATGGAAACTATTTCCCTCCCGAGATCGGCCCCTCGGCTCGCTCGGCCTCGCCTGCACCTCGACTTGTGCGATCGCACGCATCGCCCAGAGCGTCAAAAAGTGCGATGCTCGCGCTGAAGTTCGTGTCTTGCGCGCGCGCGTGTCATGTATTTTCGTGGGTACATTTTGTCATTCGCGTTTTTCTTCTCTCCCCGTCCGGCCTTTTTTGATACGATTTTTTATTCGCCCTTCGCACGCTCATCCCCATCCGAAAGTGTACGACCATCGAGACAATAAGTTTTACAAGTTTTACACGTATATGGTTGAAAGTGTTTCTTTTTTTTTCACGCGTGTACGTTATTTTATATTCCTTCAAATTCACATCGATTCATTATTTTATCATCCATACATGGTTTGTATGCATACGCAGTACAAGTATAAACTCACAGCAGCAGCTCTCGATTATGAGGGTATAACTCTCTAAAACAGAATCAGTAAAGTTCCACTGATTGACAGTGAAACTTTATACTTTCCAGCAAGGTAAAATCTTGAATCATCATCACTGATCGCAGTCATTGATTATTAATTAATAATTGACCGATGAATAACAATCAAGATTTTACGTTGGTGGAAAGTATGAACAACGTCTAAAGTTTCACTGATCCAGCAGTGACCGAATTTTCACTGTCAATCAGTGGAATTTCCCTGATTCAGTTTAAGAGAGTAACGAGTATAATCCAGTTTAACGTGGACCACTCGTTCTTATAGTCTCAAGCAAATGTATATACCCTGACTCTCTGTGTATTATCATCCGGGCTTGAAGATCAGGTATATAAAATTTGTGGCTCTCGCGAATAGGTGGCCTGCCCATCGCGAGACAAAAGTCGTGGATCCGACCTCTCTTATATGCATGTGTGTGAGCCGCGTCCGAGTATAAACTTACTTACCTACACGTATTCGTGCAGGAATCCAAGCATACTGATGAATCCGTGGTATTTTTATAAATGGATGCAGAACGTCGGTTTAACGATCGGACGCACGGGCGAGCCCCTCTCTTTCAATCATCGATCGCGGGAACGGGTCCGAACGTGCGCGCATATTTTCCGATGATGGAATATAAACGGCACGCCGCGGTCGATGCGTCGTCTTTTTTTCTCTCTCCCTCCCCGCGTTCTATATTTTTTTCGAGCAATGATGAACATAATGACGAATGAACACCGGGGAAATCGCTCGGAAGTGTAGCAACGAAGGTGTCTACTTATATAGAGTAAACTATCCAAAGATCCATCTCGATTTTATATGATTATATATTCGCGCGGACTCGGGATCGAGGAGAGATCATTTTCGCGCGAACCAAAAACCGATCCTGCGAAATTTGGAGGAAGAAAACCAAAAAAAACCACCACGATACCATACAGCTCGTACAAAGGCCCGCGCGCGACGGCGATGGTTTGGAAAGGCGCCATGTAAATGTATTACACGGGTACAGAGCCATGTGCGCGGAACTCTCGACTCGAGTGCTGCCGCGTGCAGGAAGCTCCGCGGCTCTGTCTAAAAGCTCTCCCGCGCTCGCGAATCGATTTTATTCCTCATTTCGGCCGGCAGATATCGCGCACACGATACGCACAGGTATAATACTCGCGAGAGGCGACCACTGCTGTATTAATCCGCTCGCCGATCGCCAGCTCTCGGATGATGATGATGCACGTGCCGATCCTACTCCGCCGCTGCTGTTCCGCGCATCAGGCACCCGACGAGGCGGGTATTTATAGAGCTCGAGTGCACTGTGGGCGGACTGTATGTAAGTATAAGACGGCCGCGCGTGTGGTGTGATGTAGGTATGATGCGTTGTTCGTTCGGGGATGGAGCGAAGACGGCGAAAAAAAAACGAAAAACAATCGATGCACTTTGGGCGTGCAGCAGCATCCTTCGCGCGAGGGGCTGTATGTGCGCGCTTCGAAGTCTCGACAAGAGACTTTTGCAGGGGTAGTTTAATCGGTGATGATGAGTTTCATCGCTGATTCTCGTCGGGTACAAAATTAGTTAATGCCGTTTTCTCACACAAGTGTTATATATTATGAGGAGGAGGACACTGGCGACGTGTCGAACATAACTGCATTGACGAACTTTGTAAGTGACCACGCAATACTAATGGCTAATTCCAGTTGTTTCTTATGTTTTCGAGGTCGCTGAACACGAATCCAGTGTTATTTTTCCCAAAAAATGAGGTGTCTATGTCAAAAATGGATTTTAAGTGAAAAATCGAGGTAACGGGTTTTTGTGCTTTTTCACATTCAACTCGCTGTTACTCCGGCAATGTCGATAGAATTTTATTGCATCATTAATATTTTTGTAACTATAGCAAATAAAAATGACATAACTTTCAAATTGTTAAGTAATTCGCGCTTTTGTTACTATGAAGGACCAACTGTGATAAAAAAAGTTGGAAAAATATTTTTACTTTTGTAGTGGAAAAAATTCTTGTTCTATGAATAGTCCTTGTGTAATATTTAATTTAAAACGTTGTGATGTAATTATAATGACTCATGTATTATTATTAATGAAATAAACGAATGATAACATCGTAATAATATCATTTTATTCAGATGTGATTATATACTTTTGCAAGGACATTTCATTTATTTATTCAAATATATTTTTACAAATAAGTATACATGCAAAAATAAATCCATGAATAATTTTTTTTATTGTAAAATAATGAACAACACTTGATGTAAATTATTACTTTCTCTCAAACACTTGCATTTGCCCGCTGAATTGATCGGGATGCGCACAATACTGATCTTTCAAAAGGCATATTGTTTTGAATCATAAAGAATACAATCAGATTATATCATAATAATACACAAGCTTGTTAATGCACTTACCGAACTTATCAGCGCGCGTGCCAATACACAATAGTGGACTTTGAACATGAATATTTTTTTTAATTTAAAATATAGAATGCTGAAACTTTGTAGAAAACTTACTTCTGTATCATATTTTAATAAAAAATGATCAGTTATATGAACTTCAAAACTTTGTCACTCAACTTTTTCGAAAATACGTCGAGACTCGAGAAATCTAGCGACTCAATACTGAAAATTCGGTGCATGATCGATACATTTTGTGGGGACTCAAGATACGGTTTTTTTTTTTTGTTTCAAGTCAATGTCCTAAGGAATAAGTAAAAAAAGTTTAAACAAGAATTATTAAAAATTGCCGGAGTTACAGCAATTTGAATGTGAAAAAGCACGAAAACACGTTATCGAGATTTCTCACTTAAAATCCATGTTAGACACGGACACCCCATTTTTTCGGGAACAATAACACTGGATTCGTGTTCAGCGACCTCAAAAACAAAGGAAACATCGGGAATTAGCCATTAGTATTGGCGTGGTCGCTGTAGGGTCATGTTAGGGGTTGCTCCCGCTCGCCTACTTTGACGGGCAATTTTTTTAAAATCAAGTATAGCATCCGTAAACAATTGTCCTTCTTTTTTGTCGCGCGGCATCATCAAGACTCAAAATCCCTCCACTGTCTCTCTTTTCTTCAGTTTCGCTCGCATAATCATATATAGCTATGCCGTTATACCGATCGGGGGGCAAGACGTAGTACAATGTACCCGACGCTCTCTCTTCGCTGCTGTTGTTGTTGTTGTTCCCAGCGTGTACAGCACTGCCGCTGCCGCTGCTGCGTGAACTCCGGGCGGGGGAGTAAACTCTGCGCGCCGAGGCCAATGTCTCCTCTCCGCTGCAGCAGCTCGCGCTCATTGTCTATAAATATACGTATATGTATATACACAAATCACGCTGCACGCCGTGTATACTTACGAGTATACTTATACTGTATAGCAGCAGCAGCAGCAGCCGAGAACACAATAAAGTTGCAAAACGCTCGTACATGCAAATGTTGACGCTCCCGCGGTCTCTCTCCGCCTCGCTACAGCGAGATAGCGTATGCGTAATACGTGGACTTTTATTTTTTCTCGCGAGTATGTATATGATTATATAGTTGGAAAATAACGTGCGTATATGTGTACATCGCGGAGGGAGCGTTAATCTCTCGCGCGCAGTGTGCGTCGCGCGTTGTTGGATGTACGAGGAGTGTATAACTTATAAGCGCCAAAGTTTCGTCGGACGATATCGAGGGGAAATTGTGATTGTTGGTTGGAGTTTTTGGAAGCTCGATAGACCCTGTGCGCTGTTGATCCAAGTGAGTTGTTTTTCTGTTCTTTTGCAAGAAAAGCTAGAGCAGCGTAGGGACGTTGGCTCTTCGAAAAACAAAAAAAAAAAACATTTGGATCGGCTACCCGAGGAGGTACGATTCGCGCGGGTAATCAAAAAGTTGCGACGATCGCAAGCTTGACTTTTATTCTTTTTCGTGAGAAGCTTCGATTCATACGTTCTTTTGCGCGGGCAACTTCGAATTGTAACCTTTTTTTTTTCTGGTTTTTTTTGAGGATTGCTTAACCGTATTGTCCTGTAGCCTTCCTGCATCGAGTTTTTGTGTTTAAACTTCTACATACAGGGTGTTCTGAAAATGTTTTAGGAAAACCATGTTACGAGATTAAGCTCGTCAAGACAAACAAAAAAGCTCCTTACCAAATTTTAATCCTATTTTTACTTTATGAGATATTGAAAATCGAACATCTCTTAAGAAGCAATAGAAAAATCCTTTGTAAACTCTCCTAGCGTATTTTTTTTTTTTTTTTAACAAATCTCTTGGTTTTTAATTAACAATATCTCGGGAAATATGCATCGGAAGACCGTTAAAGAGCGTTAAAGAGCGCTTTTGTTTGTCTTGACGGACTGAATCGCGTTGTATGCACTCTAAACCAAAAGACTAAATTCTGGCGCTAGACAGTATAATTCTAGCAATTTATACTTTTAGAAGACTAAATTGTAGGATTGATACTTTAGAAAGATGAAATATCATGATTTCATCTTTTCAAAAGAATAAATTTCTTTTCAAAAGAATAAATTTCTCATTTTATACTTTACAAAAGACGAAAATTAAAATTTCGTCTTTTAAAAAGACTAAATTGTAGGATTTATACTTAAGAAATATGAAATAACATGTTTCATCTTTTCAAAAGAATAAACTCACAAGTTTAGTCTTTTGAAAAGTATAAAATGTATGCTTCTTTCTTTTAAAAGTATAGAATTGTAACTTTGTTCTTTTAGAAAGTATAAATATCGAGTTTTATCCTTTAGAGCTCAAAAATTTAATCTTTCCAGCGCCAGAATTTAGTCTTTTTGTTTAGAGTGTGGTTTTCCTGAATCATTTTCGAAAAATCCTGCATGTATGCGATCCAATACAGACGGATCAATATAGTTGGTCGATTTTATTGTTCGCCCTCAACTGCCCATTAGAGCGTTGACGTGATCCAATTTGCAAATGCGCAGAGAAATTTAAATCTCAGGCGCGTGGATTAAAAGCCAAGCGTTGTACATACGTATATTATCATAAAAAATATCCATGCATGGATATATGGTATATAAGACACCACGCGCGCGCTCAATTGAAATCGTCGAAAATGAGTGTATTGGGTGTAATAGCGTCGTCGTCGTCGTCGTCGTCGTCGTCTGGCATCAGTGCAGCAGCGAATGTATTACAACACAAGTTTGACGAGGCGAAATAGTCCGGGTAGTAGGTACTCATACTTCTACATGTAGTCAAATACATATAGCTACGTTGGGGGGCCCGTGTGTGATAGGTATCTCATAAAAATGCAGTTTGAAAATGAGCAGTCAGTGATACTACTCGCTTGGCGGAACGCGCCGGCCATAACAGCCCGACGACGACGTCGACGACGACGGCGACGAGTCGTTATACGGACATGTGTAAGCGTACATGGGTCATTTCATACGAAAACTGCGCTATCCCACAACGCGGTGAATTATTTCGGGTCAGAATTTGGTTGCCACAGGGTAAACTACTCAATGGTAATGTCGAAAAAACACATTCCGTTGGCGTAAAACGAAAAAAAAGCCGGGCCAAAATGTCGTTACCGTAAAGCGAAGCATTAGAGAAAATGATTTCTATTCTCAGTCGCGTACGTATGGAGCCTGTGTATTTAGTTTTTTCAATTCTTTCACGCTGCAGTGTATTATCCAAAAGTCTGTGATGTGCCATGGAAAGATTTTTCTTGTACTAGTTCGAATAATACCTTTTTTCGCGACGTTTAAGCCTAATTTTGGCGCTTTGCTTTAAAATTGTGAACGTGAAAAATGATTTTGTGCGGAGCAAAGCAATCGAATCTCGAGTGCTTGAATTTGACCGTTTTGTTTTCTGGGGTGGGCGAGAGGCCAATTTTTTACAACCCTCAGTGTCGAACGTAGCAGTGTCGGCGTGATTGTTGTACAGAGCGCGCGTCTCGGTAACAAAGCAGTCATATGCTGCAAATTTTGATTTCATCGCGACACGATTACCGTAGCTCTTTTGAAAAACATACATTCACATAAAGATGTTGGCCCACATAGAAAATAATGTCAGCTTACGCACCAAATTGCAACATTTGACGCGAAACGGCCCATGTATTATTACACCTTACATACACTGACAGCGCAGTGTCGGCGGTACACGCACTTATCATTCATCCACACAAGGTATTATCGCAACGCGGGTGATGGGCAGTGGGCACACTACTGTAGTACTCCTAGTAGCAGTAGCAGTAGCAGTAGCAGTAGCAGTAGTAGTAGTAGTAGTAGTAGTAGTAGTAGTAGTAGTAGAGTAGTAGTAGTAGTAGTAGTAGTAGTAGTAGTAGTAGTAGGATATATACCTACTATATAGAGGGACGCATGCAACTAGTCGCGTCCTCTCTCTCTCTCTCTGCTCCTCCTCCTGGCCTCTCTCGCGTATAGGACATGTATATACGTACATCCACGTATCCGGCTTGATTGGCTTGATTTCAGAATTAATGCGAACGACATTAGGCACCACCACACACTTCTTACACTCTCCGCGGCGGCGAGGATATGATGATACGCACCGGCTCAGCTCTCCCCGCGCGCTAATTCGATCCGATTGGCTCCTCGGCTCGTTTATACGTCATAATATACCTTATTTATGAGCACTCCGACGCTCGGCTCGGAACGTTTTATTTCTGAGAAAGAAAACAAAAAAAAAACAAAACCAAAAACAATATTATTACCCTCAATCGTGTACGGCTATTGTACGATATACACGTATAAATATGATCCAAACGCAGTGTGGTCTCGTTGCAGATGAGCGCCCAAACGTCCAAGGAGATAACGTGAAGAGGCCCGTCGGAGGAATAATGCCGCTGCCGCTGGCCCCGTAGCTCGCCGCTGCTGCTGCTACTGCTGCTGCTGCTCCTCCTCCTCCCCCTCCTCCTCCTCCTCCTCCTCCTCCTCATCATCATCATCTCTGCCATGCTGGTCACGCAGTCGCCCTGCCCCATGGACAACAGCAGCGCGCCGTCGAACATGAGGTCGTCGGTGACAACAGCCGTCACTGGTCCCGGTAGTGGTGGTGGTGGCGGCGGCGGTGGCGGCGGCGGTGGTGGTGGTGGTAGCGGTAGAGCCGGCGGAGCCAACAACGCCGTCGGTAACAACAACAGCAGCAGCAACAACAGTAACAGCAACAACAATAACAATAACAACAACAGCAGCGCCAACAACAATAACCCGGCGGACGAGGAGAGCAACAACGTCGTCGACATTGACGAGGTATTTCCGCCCCACGTCGACACGAGCAACATCGTCGTGCAGCCCGAGTCGCCGACCAGCAAGAAACAGACCCTCAAGACCTTCAAGGAGATAAGCGCCCTGCTCCAGGCCGAGCGGCTCAGGGACGTCAAGATCGCGCTCAGGGAGAACGCCTGGCCGTTCAACAACAACATCAGGAGCCAACTCTGGCCGGCTCTCATAGCCCAGCACAGCAAGGGCAACAACACGATGGACGGCTACTACTGGGACATGGTCAGCCAGGTCCTGGGCACCACGGGTGAGGCTTCGGAGAAATTACTCTTCTCCCCTGCATTTCGTATCGTTCGAGTTATAATCCGGCCTTGTTCTCCCCACGCGCAGAATTGCCGGAGCAACCGATCATGCTGCCTCCGTTCGTTGACAACACCCACCTACTGGCGTACAACCTGACGCGCAAGGGTCGAATGGTCGTTGACAGGATAGTCACGGTACTGGGCTACGCGTGTCCGGACATCACGTACAGTCCCACGCTGTATCCCGTGACCGCTATTCTGCTGCACTTCATGCCAGGTTCGTATATCTTTATCCTTGCGAGCATCGATATTTTTCTTCTGCGTTATCTCCTGCTGCACTTGACTCGACGAAGGCTTCCGGATGGCAACTTTGGGCAACATATTGATTTTTACTGTATCCGTTATTTTTGCGAGTGACAAAGTTGAATCACGTGTAGATGATGACGAATTCGGAAAGTTTCACCCCCGAGTTGCCATCCCCCCGGTTGTCGACAGCTTGTTGACAGTGGTGATTCAAGCGAGTCTTCATTGTTGTAGAGGAACAATGCTACCACTGCATACAGAGCTTAGTGGCGTCGAAGAAGAAAATGTTCATCACGCAGACGAAGCTTCTTTACGAGGTGACGTGGAAAACGGTCGAACAGATCACGAGAAAGTATGTGGTACGTATTTAATGAGCTTTTTGCCGCTTGCTCAATGTCATTCGTTGATTTATTGCTGTGATGTCGCGTTTGAAACAAATACATTTCAACAGAATTTTCCTTTTTCGCGATAGAAAAATGGTGCAACTCATTTAGCCAGACACTGTTCGGTGGCCAGATCGGAGAGAATCTACCAAGACTGGGTTTGGTGGATTCTGCAAGCACTTCCGTTTCAACATCTAGTCAGAGTTATGGACTGTTTTTTACATGAAGGCATTAAGGTGTGCGGAGAAATCAGATTATTTCATCTCGAATGTTTTACATGAACAACTGTGTCGACTAACACGTACTTTTGTTTTATATTCAGGTCTTCTATAGGGTAGCTATGGCTATAGTCTTATTATTCTATAAATATTCATCGCCGCAAAATTCTGAGTGGATGGCTGAAATCACCAAACATGGCATAGATAATACCTTTATAAAGTTTTGCAGTACGATACCGGTAATTGCATAACTTTTTCCCTCCCTATCTCTCCCTTTCTCAATTACATTTTCATTGTTACATTCAAATGTGTTGCAACTTGTTTATTGTTGCATACAGGTGACACCAGCCAAGTTTTTACGAACTGCATTTGGGATCCGTAACTTGAGTTCGGCTTACATATCAAGAGTATTCTTAAGTATCGAAATGAACTTGAAGAGTCGGAACGTGGTGACACAGAATAAAATGGTCAAGTCGCGATCAACAGATACACTACCAACGAGTCAATCACAGATGAACATTCAAATGATGTCCCACACCCTCACGATAAGAGAGGTAAGTGGTTTCGTTGTAGTTATAATATCAAGCAAATTTTTTATCATACATTTATATTATATTATTACTTGAGTAAAAATATACAAGTACTAACGTAGAAAAGTATACACATTGTTTAAATTTAAGTTGGAAATATGATTTTATTTAATTGAATGTTTTTAACTTACCATTTCTATTTATACATACCTTATTTCTTTTTCTCTATCCTTTTTCTTTTTTTTTCTAATACAAAAAAATAACAATGGTGCAGGGTTAATATGACTTTATATGAAGTGTCATATTTTAACAAACATGGTTTTTGTGTAAGATCTATGGACGCTTATAACCTCATTTTCGATATGTAATATACTTACACGACCTTTAAAATACTATTATCGTTGAACAACGCCATCAACTATTTATCATTCATGAATCGATAAAAAGACAAGCTAGAGGGTTGCCTATTTTTATGAAAACTTGTTTTAAAATTAGTTGAAATCGAATGAAAACTACAGACGATTGTTTTCAATGACTCACTTTGTTTTCAGAAAGAATGTGAAGACACGTACAAAGACAGGGTATTGTATTATTTATCTTTTTGGACAATGTGCCGTTCGTTTCATGTGCTACCTTTTATTTTTTTTCTCTGAATTGTCTGCCCTTCCTTCATCAACAAAATAAAAAAGAAAAAAACTTACAACTCGAGTTTTACGCTCATCAAACATCTGTTTCTTTCTCATTCATCACGACACTGTATAGCGTCGTCTCGGCTTTTATCGCTGTTATACCATTTGAATGCCACACATGCAACCGCTGCTCTCATTTTTTACTTAAATTTTTTTCCTCAGCGAGTGGTAATCATAATAATAATAATAATAATAATAATAATAATAATAATAATAACATTAATAAATTTATTGCAGTGTTTTTACTTGTTGAATCTTTTTTTTTCTGAGTGTACCATTAATCATGTGTTCTTTGATAAAAAAAGAACAAACTACACTAAAAATATGTGATTATTATCCCGAGTTTAGTTTTTTTAGCCTAGTCTTAACACACTTAATTAACGTAGCTAGTGAATTAAATTATTTCATAAAATAATTCACTCAAGTAATCAATACATATCGTTACGATTTATATCCTCGAGTTTTTATTAATAATTACGACGGTTATAGCATCGGACGATCGACCGAATTAAACAATAATGAAAGGAGCCGCTTTGAGACCCTAATAAGTACCGCACGCTCCAGTAGTTTTACGTAATCAATTAACTCTCGAGTGATTCTTCATTATCTATTTTGATCCCCTGCCATCCGAGGAAAATAGAAGCTCGTAAAGTTTATGAAAATTTTATCGCTCGCTCGTTCCAACCGACATATGAAATAGAAATGTTGCGCACGAGTGCGTTGCACGGTAACGGCGATAAAACTTACCTAATTGCACTTAACTATCTTTTAATATCGAGCGAGCTCACGTGATTCCACGTCTCGGTCCAGAAAGCTTACGTGCCCGGAAAAAAATAATACCAATATAAAAGAGACTAGGATGATATAACTCGTAACAAGTTCTCTTCAAACTATTTCCAAGTTTCGTTTCGGCCGCACTTGTACTTACGGTTTCCGCAGCCACTGCACGTATCCTTGATCCACGCGTACTTATATGCGAACATGTAACGCCTAAAAATTATACATAAATACATACGTGACGACGATGTTTGCTCGGGATGAGCCGTATACTCAATACTTTTAATTTATACCACGTATATTATGCACTTGCAACGTCGACTCGACGTGACGCTGAAACTATATATGCTTTGCTGGCATCTTCATTTTTCACGTTTCATGTTTATTTGTTTCTCTCTCTCTCTCTCTCTCTTTCCATAAAACGCAAATTCGAATGAACTACTCAAGTATACTTGTCTTTCTTTTTCTCTGTTGCGAGGCACATGTGCATATTGTCCATTATTATACCGATGATTGTCGTTATGAGAATCGTTTCTGCATCATCACCCATCAGCTGTTAACATTATCCGTTCGTTGAGCGCCAAAAGGAGTACAAACACTCTGCGACTCTCTTATAAAACTTATATGGCAGAATCTCACGCTCGGCCCATGTCTTGAATATTAATCATTCTTTTGGCGAACGAACGAACGAACGAACGAACGACGAACGAACGAACGAACGAACGAACGAGGGAACAAGAAAAAACTTGGGAAACGAACGATGAAAATTGTCCGAAATAAAACGATCGTGCATTATTTGTATGGAATTTGTTGCTCGTTGCATGCTCTCCACGTGAAAATAAAGGCCTGCGAGCGTGGTTACTTTTACCCTTGGTTCAACGTACTAACAAAAAGAAAGTAGAAAAAAAAAAGTTGAATTAACGTTATGGTTATTAACTGCAATCAAATAGCTGCATGCATGAACTTGTCGATAGAAATCCCGTTTGAAAGATATACAGCACCTGTACACGCACAGTACGGAAAAAACAACAACGCAGTAGTGTTTTTTTCCCCCTCCGACGAAATTTCGGTGCGCCCGCGCATAAAATCAAGAGAGGAGCCGCACACGGCTGCTGCGGTATACGAGTGTTCGCGTGCGGGTAAAAAGTATACGCGCAAATATTCGCAAACGCAAGAGCGCCGCGCGTCTATTTTCAATCGCGGGAAAGACCCGTCGCCGATAATTCAGTACATGCCGTGTGCACGAGTGCTCACTGGAAAATCGTGTACATGTGAGATGAGTGATTATGTTCTCTTTTAGGCACACTGTGTGTATGATAGTTGTGACTGCGAGAAAATAAAGTTTCTTTTCAGTAATCGACCGCCCCCCTCCCCCCCCGTGTATTTTGCGAGTCCACAGCGACTCGGGGGACAAAAAAAAAATTCAACGGAACGAAGGCCTTGTGAGATTTTCTCGATAAAGTCACGTCAACTTTTTATTCCCGACCCCGATGAAGGTACAAATCAGCCCACGATTACCACATGTACATAGAAAAGGAACTTTTTTTCATTCACAATGTTGGACCGTTTGGCGAACAATTTGGTACGGATCTTAGTACTTTGAACGAATGCTCGATAGTATGGAGCGCAAAGACTTGCGCGGCGCGCGCGTGTTTGTTTGTATACTTATATGCGCATGGCATGTATGCATATGGATTAGGACGCGTTATAACGCGCGTCAGTACGAAAATAGATTTTACACAAAGCAAAACGTACAAATAACTTATTGAAGGCACACGAACCGGCCGATGCTGCGTGCTGTGCATTGGGTCTCTTTTTTTTGCCCCTCCTCCTCCTCCTCTCTTTATTTTTGCTTTCTCGACACCTTTTTGCGTTCCCTCCAACTCGTTACGTGTGTACACTCTAGTTCAGTCACGCTTCTGATAAGACTTTGTTTTCCAAAGTAAGTTGTAAAAGCGCGGCTCCATCGGCCGCGTGTGCGTATATTTAATTAATGCGAGCGCTGATTATTCCCGCATACATACACGCCGGGCGAATCTGGTTGTTTGCTAACAGTCGGCGCCTCTTTTTTTCATTTTTTCAAATTTTTTTCGTCAGCTCGAACGATAAGCTTCCAAGATTACGGTAACAGAGCGTTTGTTTACGAAAAAGTCGGCGGACGGACGCGCTGCAAAGATTCTTCGCGAGCCGAGAGCAGATAGTGAAAGCACACAACAATAATACGAGCGATGCTCTCTCGGCATCCGTTCGACCGATCGTGTTTTCGAAACGCGAGGGACCACAAGGCCGTGCCGACGTTCCGAAAATTTCGGTCGCCGCGCTCGTTTCTGACTCGGACACAGTGCACGTGTGCTTAAGCACCGCAATCTTATATTTCACGCGAATCCGTACGTTTTTCGACCACCAGCAGCCAAGCAGCGGCGGCAGCAGAGGCGCGTGCTTTAATTTCGTGCGCATTCCTCAAAGTTCGTTACCCTCTTTCGCACACTCGTACATCCATGTATGTATCATACGCGCGCGCGTGCCAACTGATTTTTTTTTCGTTTCCCATTCGTTCCGCCGTTTCCATGAACATTTTTTCCTTCAGCCGACGCCTCGCGCACAATCTCGAAGAAAACGATAAATTTCACCCTCGAGCGTAATTAATGTTTCTTGTATTGTCTCGGTACGGTATTTCTCGTCGCCGTAACAATGATAATGCAAAGTCGCACAACCGCGAGAGCAGGAGAAATTGAGTCACGATGACGAATATATAATGTACCCAACACACACAAACAGAATTATCACCATTATCGTCGTGATGTAAGAAACAATAAAACAAAACCAACAAAAATAGAACAGATGAACAATTGTGTTGTAAAAAGAAAAGCATGTCCTATATACAATTTATGATACATGATTATTATAACGATGGTCGCTACTGGTGGACCACGAATTTTCACAAGCTCCGTATCTTGTCTTTGTGTTTGCGCTGCCGGCCTCTCCTCCGTCATTATGTCTCTCCGTCGCCGTGTGGATTTTAAAACTCTTCGGCTGACGACAACTGCGACGATGATCTTGGGCTATGATGATGGTGGTGGTGTTGTAAATGTGGGAAAAATTAAAAAAAAAAAAATTTTCTAAAAAAACAAAAACGAAAAATCATTCGTAAACGAAGGGAGCGCACAGTCCTGGACCACGCGCCCCCTCGATGGGCATTTACCCGATACAGAGCATACGCTCTCAGATACTTGACCCGCCCGACGTAAGTACCTTTCGACTGTCGGTAGACTTTTTGCCGTATGTGATCATGTATCCTTGCCCCCCCCCAACTTTTGTTCGTCTCTTTCTTTTGTTGATCATGTATATACATATAAATATGTAATGATTATCGGCGTATAATATTTCTTGTGTAGAGACCACATATTAATTTTAATTTTGCTATACCGTTGTGTACGATACATTGATCATATGATTATGACATTACATGGTATATATTTTATTATTACACACGTAGGCGATATTTCGCATATTATTTGCGTATTGTGTATGTATCTGTAGCATGTATTCATTATGAATATCATATACGTAGTTGCGAACTCCCCGATCTCATCGTTCCGGGCAGTTTTGATTTCGCAAGAGTTACAGTTACCATTGTTCAGCGAAACGCTTGCACGATCACGCAGTTGTTTTCATTTGAGCGATTTAAACACGACCCCGTATAGTAGGTATACCGCAAGTATTATCATTGTCGCTGTTGTTGTTGTTATGGCATTGTGTCGTATGCAGTGTATTCGAAAACCTTTTACACGCGCAACAAGTAGTATACATACGCGGTGCGTCGGTGTACGCGAACGATTCACCACCGCCGCCTCGTTTGAGCCGAGAAGCGCGAAAGATCCGAAAACGCGCGGCTTCTCCCCGCAGAGCGCAATTCGTGCAGGTTTTTTTCCCGTTCCTGGGATTTTTCGCGCTTGTACGTTACGGTTTGGAGAACCGTTTGATCTTTTTTTACCAATTTTACGTGCGGGGGGGAGCGTAAAACGTTCAATTTGCCAGTGTTGATTTTTTCCTCTTCGGAGTACGACGGCAAATCGACGCTGATGTATACCTAAGAATATCTTTTACCGCGCGAGGGCCGATCCATCTTTATGATTTCATCCATCGCATTTTGCATCGTTACCTCCACGCTACAGTCATCCAGCAGATTGTGCCCATCCTTAATGTACCGTGGACTCACTAGCTTGGCTTTGAATGTTTAGTTTTTAAGCGACTGTTTTGCCGCATGACTTGTATGGTTCGTTGGCTAATTGCTTATTATACCTAATGATACACGTACAAAGCACCCCAGAAATTAATATTTTTGTATATCCGTAAGTAATTGTTTCAATGTGCACATTAAGTGTTGTAGTTGTTGTATACTGCCATGTCTGTTTCTAACGTTAGTTTGTTTTTTTTCAATGTACTGTAGAATAAAAGTAAAGATTATTCGTTTAATCGATGTTGACGTCATTATTTTATGTATTATATTTACCAAATTTATAGATCTCCTGATGTTTGTGTCGATTCGAAAAATTTAAATGAATTAAAAAAATTCTATCACAATAAACGAGTGCTTTGTAAAACGATTTTTTTCGCAATGTATTGAAACGCTATATAGTTCACGACAGCCTGCCAGAGAACTCGGCACTAAAAACCTCCCTATTGCTATACAATTTTCCCTGCAATAGCATCATCACCAACAAACAGTATTATTTGATTCGTTGTCTCTTAAACGTTATACCGTGCGCAACGGAAAGAAGAAAAAAAAATCGAAATATCGCGCGATGCCATTATACGGCTGAATCTTTTGCTTGCTCGCACAGCTTGAGTATATTTTTTTTTTTTTTGGTTTCCCCCCAATCTGTATCCATAAAGCAGAAAACTCGTTTTCCGACGCGAGCTCCTGCTACAATGTATTCGCACACGCGTGCCCCGGTTATTTGTTCTCGCTACCGATGCATTTACTTTTGTTCCCCATCCCAGCTCCGACGAGTTCTCGCCTGCTGCGACATGCCGTGCAACAATAATAATAATAATAATAAGAGCCGAAAACAATAATGAGCTGTACTACCCATGGCGAAAAACGCACCCGCGAAACC
>JAPYYV010010898.1:0-15874 GCA_030522625.1 Copidosoma aretas | reverse complement strand
AAAAAAAAAAAAAAAAAAAAAAAAAAAAAAAAAAAAAAAAAAAAAAAAAAAAAAAAAAAAAAAAAAAAAAAACGATAAGCAGAAGAAAAAAAGAAAAAATCAACAGGAGATGTAGAAGAGAAGAAAAAGAGAAGATGACGAAGAAAAGATAAAAGAAAGGAGGAGAAGAAGAAGTGATAAAGAAGGGAAGAAGAAAAGCTGAGCTGAGGAGAAGCCGAACAGAAAAGATTGAAACAAGCATTCGTAGGTATGAGAAACTGCTTACAGCAAGTAACGAAGATGCACATAACTATGATCAGAGGAGAAAAACTCGAAAGTGAAGAAACCTTGCCCATACGTCGAAAGATTCGCTGTATATTGCACCAATAACACGAGTAGTAAGTACTATACCTATACTCATATCACGTATGTCGACTGGTAGAGTTGTATGCATAGGCCTAAAAGGAGGACAAGGATGGTTACATTGACAAAGGGAGTAGAAAGAACGACCTTACGGGAGGAGGACAACAGTAGCTAGGGTCTCGAGATGTAGAGCCTCGGGTGATACGATGTACGATGGGATCTAAATGAGATTGTCCTGCTAGACGTCTTTCTCCTTCCCCTCCTCCTCACCTCTCGTCGTCGATGTACGAGTATGTACAATCACCCTTTAGCCCCTTGCAACTAGTAGTCTGCTTGTACACGATAAACTTTAGAGGAAAGTCGCGAGACGAACGCTCGCATGAGCGTACACCCTTGGCCTTTTTTCGATGGGTCACACAGTCTCAATCCTCATCTCTATGAACATTTAACCGTCCCCTCTTTGCATGCTGGGGTGTAAGGAAAGAGAATTATTGACGCATTAGCAGCATGATGTACAATATTGTCGTTAAGGTTGAATGTAATTTGGTGAAAGACATGTAGAGTGCAAATTTTCTACGATTTAGATTATACTCATCAATATCAAGTACAATTCAACAGCGTAACATTGCTATGCACATTGAATATTGCACCTTGATGTGGATGTCGTTAGTTTTTCAGATCCACTCATCATATTTGGGCAAAAGTGTGATTCGTACTTCGTTCTGGATAAAATCTTTTCTATTGATTTTAAGCGTGGAAAAAAACTTGATACACTGCTTCCATGAATATTTCTTTTTGTCTGGGAGGAGTTTCCATCCAGCAATGCCTGTAGCTCCTGCCGTTTCTAGCCGTCCATGTTTACAGGAGCCCCGGTACTTTTTTAGTGGCTAGCATAAAAATCACCTAATTTAAATTGCATACATCAGGACTCTCACATACTTTGAGAGTCAATGCTGTTCACAAGAATGGAAAAACCAATTCACATACTTCCCAAGCCTATTTCTCAAATATAATTCATAGTGAAAATCAGAGACTTCAAAGTTTTTGACTAGCTCATACAATAAGCAGGACATACAGAGGGCACTGCCGTTGCTAATTTTATTTTTTATTGTAGTCGCAGACAAATATGAATGCATGCGTCATATGATGATAAAGCAGAGCGGAAGTAAAAATGCACAAAGCAATAATATAATAGCACGATCACACGATACTGGAACCGGGTACGGTTGATAACGATATCCTTAAGGAGGCTCAATACTGATACACAGCACGAAATTTGTAATAATTATTAGAGCTGTCAGTTAAAGTTCAATAATAATAAGATATTGTAGTATGGAAAAGGGATACTTTATGAGTAGGAAAACAATTTTTTTAACAAATTTAACAACTGCATGTAACTTTGTATATAATAAATATTTTCAAAAATTTCCCGTAGGAACCCTATCTGAAATCGATTAAGGAGTAGAACAAGCTTAGCAAAAGTGAAATCGAATGAAATGCCAAAAAGATTGATGTCTTTAGTGAGTACTTCCTGAAAATTTGAAATATACGCGCATGTATAAATGCAAATTTGTTGAAACAATTTTCTTCCAACTCATAAAGTACCCCTTTTCTATATAACAATATATTATTACAATTGAACTTCAACAGACAGCTCTAATAATTATTAATAATTAAGTGCTATACATAGTGTTGAGCCTTCTTCGATGAAAACCTCGTCAAGCAATATCGGTGATGCCAAAGAACTTTTGGCGAACTTAATAGTTTAGGCACACTAGACATGCAAAGTTATAGGCTATACAAGACCGTAGAGGATGCGATCATGAGAGCAAATATTATACTCACATATTCACAAGGTACGATGTCGACGACAAACTGTCGATATTCCAAAGTGTAACGCGAGCAAGCAATTAACTGTGAGCCTGTCTGTCGCGAACGAGCCCTTTTCTTCTGCATGTAAGATGAGGTTTGAGACGAACAGTAGGGAGTCTGCGGGAAGATGTAAGCAGATCCGTGAAGGCGCGTTTGTTATGCTATCCCGCTGGGCGATATTATTATACAACAGCGTAATTGTGCCGGTACTTAGAATTTTTAATCTAAGCTTGTATGTATCCACTACGCTGATCCAGCGAGGCTTGGCATCAAGGAGCGGTTTACTGTTTCTTGAGTAATTATGTTTAAGACATCGAGATAAGAAGTAGAACTTGTCTGTTATGGATTATCGTGAGGTTGAATTACATGGAGATGTTTTGGCCTCATAACCACCTTTTGTTAGAGAGTATTGTTTCTCGACGCAAAAAATATGTGAAGCAAACACTTGTAAAAAGTGACTAGACTTTATAAAATCAAAGAAAAATATATATAGGTCATGTCATAAAATTGAAAACAACGCATTAAATTTTGTTATGCTGAATACTGTTTAAATATTAAAAACTTTTTTTATTTTTATTAACTTGAAAGATTGATTGGTAGAATGGAAAACATAGATGTAGTATATAAACGTAGATAGTATGCATTCGCTGTAAACTGAATAATGAATTCAAGTTCACCTATTCCCTCTGACATAGTCACACCGCATATATTTATCAGAGTGGGCCTGAAAAGCTGAAAAGAGATAGAGGAAGAGAGAGACTAAAAAAAGAGGAACACCAGGAAAATGTTTAGAGTGCGAGGAAGTCTTAGCCTGACTGTCCTTCTCAGCGTACATTTCAGTAAGATTGAAGCCGTTATACATCCCGCGATCCAAGGCAATAGCTGTTCATAAAGCACATAAGACACAAACACGCCAAAAAGCTAGAGAATAGAAAAAATGAAAGATTGTGGAAGAGAATAAAGCTCTGGTCTGTCGCTCAGAACTTTTTCGACACCTACGCACGCAACGCGGAAAGAAAAGGAGAGTGAGTAAAGATGATGGGTGGGGAGGGGAGAGGGCTGTTTAATGGAGCTCGAGCTATTGTGTAAATTCGATCGGTGAGAACACCCAGCCATTCTTCCTTCCTGTACCTTCCTCTCTCTTTTTTCAGCTCCCGTCCGGCATCTGTAGGCAAGCAACTGCTCTCTTTTTCCCTCGTTTTTATAGTACCATTCCACGACACGATTCGAGCTTCCACCAACTTTGATTTGATTTCATTCCCTTACCTTTCCCCCTTCCCTTGCACGCGTCTTCACCTTTAATCTTTTTAAATGAAAAAGAGACTTATTATGTACTGTCGATCTTCACTTTATTCGTTAAAAACGTGTTACAGCTGTTTCGGTATCACGGTACCTTCTTCAGACAAGTGTACGTCAAGACTAAATAATATACAGCGCTCTCTCAATAACATACACGCTGCGCCGTTGTCAACAATCAGATAACAGGGGCTATACACAATATATATATATATATATATATATACACTCATACGCACATACATAAATACATACAATTCGTATATAGTCAACTATCATGATCATCGCGCAGCGTGTATGTTCTCGAGAGAGCGTTGTATATTATTTAGTCTTGATGTACACTTGTCTGAAGAAGGTACTGTGATACCGAAACGGCTGTAACACGTTTTTAACGAATAAAGTAAAGATCGACGGTACATAATAAGTCTCTTTTTCATTTAATCTGATATCGATCTTCATCAAGTGACGACCGATAGTATAGAATATTTAATCTTTTTCTCTAGCCTCTTCCGTATTATTTTTTTCTTTATGAATTATGAGTTTATCTCTTGCTTGTATAAACCGAGCCACGTTACAAAT
This sequence comes from Copidosoma aretas, assembly GCA_030522625.1. Taxonomy (NCBI): domain Eukaryota; kingdom Metazoa; phylum Arthropoda; class Insecta; order Hymenoptera; family Encyrtidae; genus Copidosoma; species Copidosoma aretas. Next base: position 11,785 of record JAPYYV010010898.1, on the reverse strand, counting down.
TTTTTGTAGCAGAAAGATTTTTTTTTAAAGATAAAAGAAACAAAAATTAGAAGAAGAAAAAGTCTGATGGTCCAACATGGAAGAAGTCACGAGCCTCTTCATATGACCAAGGTAGAATTCGTCTCCGGGCAGAAGTTTCTCTGGGGAGGCAGAAGAGCTGGAAGCAAGCTCAAAATGACCAGAGGCACCAATTATGAAAGAAAGGATAGCCGGTCCAAGGTACCAATATTTTGGGGAGAAAAGAAAACCGTCAACGAATAATGGAGCGAAGGGACGGATCGAGCACTGAGCACGTTCTAACCCTTGGCGCAGGCCACGAGAACCCTTAGAGCAGCTCTAACGAGCGGCTTTGCCATTGGTTTATATAAGTATGTGATTTGGCAAAAAAATTCTAGCCCTCAGAAATAAAAAAATTTTGATCAATAAACATAGCCAAGATACATAGATACATGCGTACAATCATACAACCATTGAATAACTTGGAACACGTGCAGAAACGTGTAATTACCGTGATGAGGGATTGAAACGGTAGCCTTGTTGCATATGAAAAGCGATTTTTAGCAAATACCTTTTAATTGACGGGTAGGCGTTAAAAAGTAAAAGTATATATATTTAATTATACTTGAAAATATTTTTCGCAACTAGAAAAATGTTTTCACCTTAATCAGTTAAAAGATTTTTTATTAAGGTATAATTCATTTATCCGAAGCGACATTCAAAGTAAAAGTCTGGAATCTATAGGTTTCACAGAGTGATGATAATATAAATTATCAGCGTGGAAGGTGCAGCCTGAGCATTGCACAGTACAGATTTTTACGATCAGTGAGGCTTAAAAATTGTGCAAAACTCAACGTGCAGTGTTGCACCTGATACCATCAAATACCTCGGCTTCTTTCGTCGCCTACTCTCTTGTTCACTCACGGGTGCAGGTACTGTTCGAGTTTATTCTCCAAGATGCGCACTGGCTACTAGGAGATCGAGGTCCAGGAACTATAGTCGCTTGTCATGAAGATTATATTAGAGTGAAGTGTTCTCGTTCAGTATGCAAAGTTAATTCCCCAATTGTGTGACTTTAAACTGTATATCGGGAACATGACATTTTGCAGTGTTAAAATTTGTTTGTGCAACTCTCTAGTGCGATGGTACCCTATATTATATTGATCGCACTATTTGACTTGTTGCCATCGTTGTTTACAAACCGACCAATTGACAAGATTTGGTGATCTTTACTAAACATTCGGGCATTGCCGATGTGATCTTTTTAATCCGTCAAATTCGTCACCTGATCATCTCGAATTACACTAGTCTACTAGTGCTAGGCACGCGAGCGCGGAGAAATCACCTACTTTTATCTGCATCGATTGGTTCGTGTTTCGCGAGTCGCAGCTGCAGATACTTCGATAGAATTTGATTACCTTTCAATGTAAGCAGGAAGAGCGCATGTAATCTGATTTCGTAAAATGAAGAATTGAAATAGTGTTCCAAAGTCTTTACTCGCTGTATTTACGATGTTACTATTCACAGTCATACAAGTCTTGCAAATTAAAAGAAATTCATATTTACTTATTAATATGTTTGGAAAATAATTTACGGGTGTCATTCAAAAAATTAAAAAATTAATGTATCCAGACAAAGAGCGTTTCGTTTTTAAAATGCGATTTCTGTTTTTTTTTTTTTTTTACTTGTTCTCATTGTCTCCATGTTTTTTAATGTTAGTTATTTTTACATTTTCTAATTGTTTGCATAAACAAATGATAGGAAAATATTGTTCTCTAAGAATTCCATTGTACTATAATTTTTCTACAGCAATAAATAATAAATGAAAATTCACTATCCAAAATTCGTAGAAATACTCCACTCCAATAAAGTTAGGAAAAACGTAGCTTTACCTCCATGCAGAAACTCGACTCATCGACCGATACGAAACTCATTATCCAACTCCAACACGATGTAAAAACAGCTTGTAGCTTGAATTTGAATCCCAAAGCTCTCCCGCTAATGTAAGCAAATGCTCCCTCTTTCTCTGTGTTTACAGCGAGAAAGTGCATAAAACAAACTCGTCCCACCCATGTGTCATCACTTTAAAATATGTATCCAGGAGCTCAGAGAGACAGAATGGGAGCTACAGATATACCTATGTTTATTAGGTAGTCCCGAAATCCTAAAATTTCCTGGAACGGCTTTTGAATCCATTTTAGCTTGCTCCAGCATTAAAACCGACCTGAGATTTGAAAATCCAAATTTAGAATGATGAGCAGGAGCAGGAGGGAGGAGAAGGCTAGCGTCGGTCCTAATTTAATGGATAACGAGCACAAGTTAAATCCGGAGCTCTTTCGGCCGCCACGCGGCTTGTGGATAGAACGTAGTAAAATAGTTATATTCGCGTGAGGAGGGAGAGAGAAAAAAGAAGATAAAATCAGGGCATAGGTTTAGAGCCACCGGAAATCAGAATCGGGAAATTGAAGAGACCTTTGGGCACGGAAAATCAAAGTTCTACAGCGCCGGGAAAAGGTATTAAATGCTAATGAGATAATGGACCTCGAGGGAGTCGGGAGTCTGTTTAGGCGAGTTTGTGTTTGTAAGCTGCTAAGATACTGTATCCATGCATGAGAGAGAAAGAGGTAGAACATACTTCATACCAATGAGAGCTTTTGCTTTTGGTTGTATTGGTAGAACATATGCACAAATTCTTTAGAAGAGTTAGTTTTGAGTGAAATAAAGGGAGCTCACTGGTGTCCAACCTTCTTTACGCTGTCTGCAAAAGAGGTGCACGATTACGTTCCTATAGCTCGCTACAGCCAGCATTGACGGTCTGATGAAAATGAAAATTATTGTATTTATTCATTTATTTATTTACTATTGATGTCATAAGCCATGAACGAGTATATTACCTATTGATTCATAATTGTCAGATATTTCATTCTTTAGAAGTGAATTCTTAATTAAATCTTCTTGTTAATTGTTCAGATGTTGCAAGTTATAGAGCCAGAAACTAGTGATTTTCATAAGACACCACGTTCAAAGTAGAAATAAGAAGATATTAATATCTTCCCATCTAAGCCATGTAGGTTTTCTGTACATTGATTTATCTCTTTGTAAAGTCTTATAATCATCTTGACGTTAATCCTTTTAGCCAGTGAACTCCGTTTATTCATTAAAATTAGACATGCGCTTCACTCACATTTTTTAAAGTGTGTTAATAGTTGTATGGTCATTTTTCTTTCAATAATGTACATACAAGAAAAGGATAATATAAATCACGTGAAGCAGACTGAAAAATTTCAATCTGATTCAGGAAGAATTGTAACTGATTAAGAGCAAACGACAATTTTTCTATTTTTCAGAAGCCGAGGCTATATTTCGGGTTATCAATAAAGCTCAACCGTATGAAAAAAAATTGTATTCCATGTTGATAAAGTAAAACAAAGAAAAGAGGAAAAGCAAATAAACATCATTCGAAAAATGGGCAACGAGGAGTTGAGGAGCCTTTAATGAGCTCGACGTATTTCTACTCCTCAAGCTCTGGATTTAAAAAAAGCCACGTAGATTTCTAATGTACCTTAGACCACTCCCTAGTTAATCCAATATCTGAACCTCTACTTATTCAAGAGAGCAGACAAGAGGTAAAATAAAAGATGTAGCATAGTTCGAGTAGACCGAACTTTAAATTCTCCAACTGCGAGGGAATTAACAAAAAAATAGAGAGAGAACGTAGAGAAAAAAGATGGAGAGAAGAGCCTAGGTCAAGAAACAAATAGCTCGTCAGTAATGTCCACGCTCTCATTCCACCGCTAAAACTAAAGAGCAGGTTTATCAGCCCCTGTAGGATTTTGAAATTCTTTTCATCGTCCGGCTGCCGCTGCTCCATTTGCTATCCTTTCTCTCCAACGCAGTTTACACAAGCAAGTTCCCTGGATTACCTTTTTGATATTCTAATAAGGGGGTGGGGCTTGCCTTCCTGCTTTTACGCTGCTTACGCATACCCACGTGCTCTTTTGGCATTTTTACACCTTCTGGCTTTTCTCCGTGAACCGAAGAGCATGCGTTGTTCAAACGATTCGCCTTATTTATACGTGCACCACGATGAGACGTCAATGAACGTTATAGACTTCGAATGAGCTCTGTATGGGTTTGCAAGTAATTAGTTCTAGATGAGACTCAAAAGAATTGGTTTGCTTTTACAAAGTTGTGTTGGATCTGGATGGTTTACTTATTTCTCCTTCACTGATTTTATTGGTTGAAAACAATGTATCACCGAACTTATTATATTTTACCATAACTACAGAAAAATGTATGTTTCGTACGTAGACACAATTAAATCATAATTGTAGCATTAAAGTCATATTTGGTGTGCAAATAGCAGGATTGCAATCGTAATACATCGATCCCACAAGCAGCCTATGTTGCATACATGACCTGTCTTACATAGTTGAATATCAACAAAATAATTCCCTTCTATAACTTATGAAAATAATAATCAACCCTGACGAACACTACATGCTTATTTTTAAATTACTTACTACAATAGTATCTACAGTGAGTATTTCAGTGATTTCATCGGTTTTTGTTATACTTTTACACATATAATTATTGTGTCTAGGATAAGTTATGTCTATAACAACACTACGTTCGACCAAGGAACTCACACTCTTTCCACTGTACCGCAGTCAACAATATGAGCGCGATAGAAACGAAATTTACCAAATAATTCTACAACCGTTAACGATGAAGCAAAAATTTACCGAATCCTCGCAAACGCAGCTGAAAGAATTGGCGCCCTAAAGTAGAAGAAAGGAGAGCATCAGTTGTAGGCATCTACCAAAAGTCCCTTCGTCTCCCTGCAGTCGAAAAATTTCTCAAACCCCATTTATACTATTCCCCGGGGAATCCCTTCACGCGATCCGAAGAACCGGTGAGTGCGCGGGGTGGTAATAAAACCAAGCTCAAGCCTCGCCAAGAGACGAGAATGGGGTGCGCGAGAAAGCTTCATCCATCTCTGCGGGGGTTATTTCGGCTCTATTGGCTCGTTTCGTCTCTTACAGAGGCGCTCATTTACTCCTATTATCGGCCCGGTGAACAGATTCGCCATGCATTTTTCTCTGGTCAGCACCATATGATCTATACTAAGACGATCGTACGTACAACACTATTTTAGGGCCTTAAATGTAGCTTACCTGTCGCGTAACAGGAAAGAATGACACGCACTAAGATTTGTATTTAGAATCGATATATTATTTATTCATACGTTGATGTATATTATGCGTTATAAAAAAAATTCACCTAATCTCATCGGATGCTAGACGCGTTCTCCTTTCGTTGGCAACCCAAAATCAACAAAATAATCGTTCTTCATGAAAACGCTTGTCATTTCATAGTACATATACATTTTCTACTTTCATAACAACACAACAACAGAATTCTACATGGTTTTAACACTAGAATATTCGGAATTTGCGCTTTCGCCTTTTCCTCGGTTCCTGCTCTGCGTACAAGCAACGTAATTACGAGGGAAACTTGGTTATATCTGTTAGATATATCTGTTAGGCGATGGTCTCGTAGGTTACGTTCTGGGAGGTATGGAAGGGAAGGAGGTGCTGGTGATTGTACTAGTATGGTCCGCTGATTTTTGTTGAGAGCACGCAGTTCCTCGGTAGCTAAATTGGTATATAAGAGTGGCCGACCGGTTAACAGGAGGCTGTTACTGTTTGTTCGAACCACACTTGGGAAAGATTTTTTTCATTCTCACATTCCATTATTTCTATTTTAAAAAGATTCTTAATCAATTTCAAACATTTTATTGATTGCTATTAATTCTCAAAAATAAGTACGGGCTTTGAGTGTTGAGAGAAGCCAATATGTTTTCCACCTAGATGAGCCGCGTTTATGATATAATGTATATCAACCGTTGCTTATATACCCGCTAGATTCTTCCACTTATATTGAACCCTTCGACAAGCATTGGAGTCATTCATGTATGAATGGTGATGTTTGTCCAAATTGTACACACATTTGTTTAAAATACTGGATTTCTGAGTTTTTTCGTTAACATTGAAGTAAATATTATATTGACGTTTTTATTTAAATCTGCACATTCGTGTCCGTTTTTCGCACTTGTAAATCCATGGCGAAAAAACCTTAATAGAGTCTGATAATTTTTGACTAATATGATACGTGTCGAGTCACGCAATAATAAAGTAAACACCAACTTACTCTAAACTATGTACACTTATAACAAATACAAAGCACGTACACCTACGTGTTTTGAACATTTACAAAAGAATATATCAAAGAAATAGGCATGAAAAATAGTAAGGCACACGTCACGTGGCCGTGCAGCATAACTACAGAGTACAGAGGACGAAGAGATTCAAAGTGCACGAAATTAGAAGGTCGGACGAAAGCTGATTTCGGGGGGAAGCGGAATTAGAATTGCTTAGGAAACGGACCGTCAAAGCTCGTGCGTGAAACACGCGAAATTTAATCGGAAGCCATTCATGCTACAGTGCGGCATCGGCAGTTGGATCCTCCCAGGATGCCAGAGGTCCGGTTTGCGTAGTTTCGAGCCTAAAGGATTGCCGGCGTACATTAGAGTACTTTTATACTCTATAGTTTTCTGCTGCCTGCGTCCCCAGCTCCCCTTGTTGCGTATACGACTCTCAGCTAGGTTTTATATCCTGTAGATACATTCGAGATATTTTTTTAGCTCTTTTCCTCTCTTGAGCTGCCTGTCACTCGGTTACTCACTTCGTTGGTGGGATGATTGGTTCAAACTTTTAGGGCGTTGCCTGGTTATACAAAATAACAATAGAACTTGATGAAAATTGGGGTGTATCAAAGTTCTGATTGTCTTGAATCCATACTAATTTTTTCATCCTATGTTATAATACTAAATACCGAGGAATATCACGATCAAAATATCATATTTAACACGTGTTCTTGTGGGTTAGCTAAAAAACTAGCAGTAAATGCCCATAGAAATAACATGGATCATCAAAATTGAAAAAATGAATAAACCAATGTTTAAAGAATAACCGTACAAAGTTTAAACTCGTGCAATAAGATTATTGGCAGAGCTATTAATTACAAATCACCGACAATTCTACACATGCAAATAATTTGGCAACGTCACACTGTTCAGAGATATATTCGTAATCTGTCGTGGAAATCAACGTCCCTGAAAAGAACATTCGTAATTTTACTACAAAATTGAAGTGAACTGTCGTTGTTTCGGACCCCCCCCCCTCCTAGCTAATTTTTGGACCCCCGACAAATAATAAAAGTTTTGTTAGAGCTTTAATAAATTGTGTATAGTGCATAGCACTGATTTATTAATAAACGTCAACCATTATATCATCGCTTGGGAAAAACAAGGTACTATCTCGACCTTGCGCTGAGAAAGGTAGTATGTCGTTTTTGAATTAAAAGGTGCTTATCTCGGCGCCACAGAAAAATGGTTGTATCTCGGATCAACAAATAAATAATCGACTGGTTTTTTGCACACTAAGAGTTATCAGAGACATTTACTTTTTCTCGTAAATCCGAAATCATTTCGTCTTTTTAAAGCCGAGATACAACCATTTTTCTGTAGCGCCGAGATAGCACCTTTTATCTCAAAAACGAGATAGAACCTTTCTCAGCGCAAATTCGAGATAGTCCCTTGTTCCTCCCAGGCAGACACATCGTCTACTTTAGTATTGGTTGCGTCTCTTGAATCAGAAAATTGATTATTTATTTGAAAACAGCAGATACCCATCAAAGATTCCGGAAACAAGGAGAATGTAACGACACAGAGTGCCTCATCCGCTTTAATGCGCAGCATGCCTTATCACTTGCTCAAATTGTCCGGTTGACCCTCATCCTTCTACCACTCTCGTCCCCTTTAGTCGTCTAATGTGGGAAATGATGTGGTATACAAAGAGGCTAAAATTTATATGATAAGATAACCATCAAGTTATAAGTGCTTCGGGACTTTTAGAATAAGACACTTTTTGAGCAATACTAGAGAAAAAATAGTTGGAATTTCAAGAATGAAATATCTACAATCAGATGAAATATCTCACGTGGATACTTGAAAAAAAATCGTGAATTCGTCAACAGCACCGCTACTCTCATTCCCAAACATGTCTCTTATTTCCAAACACGATCCTCGCTGTCAATACCACCAGACTCAGTATGTCTAAAAGCAGTAGTAATGCCAATTAAAATTATAAAAAATCGAATTAAAACTATTATTCTTGGCAACATATAAATGTTTCAGTTACCCATTTAATAACTCTGAAAGGGAGAATTAGATTATTGCCCATTAAAACAATTATTTTAAATAATCGTTTAAAGCATGGAGATAATATAAACTTGCTTCTCTGAAGCAACGATCAGTTTCTTTATGAAATAATAGATTCAAAGAAAAACTCTAACCCCGCTCTTCAGATTTAATTCAAGTTCCATACGGACGATGTCGAAATTATACAATTTAGAAAAGCAGTATATCCTCGTACGATACCCTTTCTCCATGGAGTTTTTCAATTGTTCTTGTAGCAGCAACAGTTGCGTGGCCTTTTCTCTCAGGCGTTCGACGTACAAGCTCGGACAGAATGGCCGACGACGAAAAATCAGCAAGTCTGATGAAGCCTTGCAGGGACCTCTGGTCTGGTCGACTGTACCCTTCCCTTTCCTTCCTCCCGTGGTGTTCGTCCAACAAAGTATAGGTAATAGTTCGAGTAGTTGTAACGTTTCGAGACCATCAGGTGCTAGGTATACCCATGCTTTTGTTGGTAAACTTTCTGAATACTTTAAAGCTTCACCAGCCTCTGTAAAAGTGTAATCATTCTTTTTTGAGCCTTCATTGGCAATCCATAGGTTTTTATTGATACGTAAAACCTACTGTCTGTTATTACAGTATTAATTAACTCCAGGAAAAGTAAAGCTCTTGGTCATCGTGCTTGTCCAACTTTAAAGCATTACGTTGATGAAACTTGATATTGTTCTTGAACTTACACATTGTGTACATTCTCTTTTGTTTCAACTTATCTCCCAAGGATGTATTTTGTTTATGTCGATTTCAAAGAAATCAGAGTAGAAGGGATTATTTTTAGAAAAATTATTTAGTGTACAACTACACAAGCGATGGGTATTGAATGATTGGAATTATGCACGAAAATTAGCATTGATAGTGAAAACCCTGTGATGTAAGTCCAGTCTGCCAGGATTTGGGAGGTTGAGATCTCTGGGCACACACGAGTATATACATACGATGTAGAATTTTGAACAAAGGCAAACATGATGGTAACCCGGGTATGGGGGATGGGGTGCAAAACGTTTCAATCAATGGCCCCTTTCATCAAGAAGGTTGAGTCTAGTCCAAGAGGCTGTAGCTCGTTCGCTCCTGGTAGCTAAGTCTGCGTAGCGTTGACATATTTTAGCTAGGCTATCGGCTGTCACGATAGTAAGAGCTGACTGCTCACCATTTACTTTGGATGGACATTGAATCATTTTCAAACATTTCTTATACTTATTGAATTTTAATTTCACAGAATGTTTTCACTCAATAGCAAAACTAAAAAAGCCGTAATCTAATGAATCTAAAGGTGCAACGTTGCCACATGCTCATTTATGTGCTTGGTCTGCCAAAAAACATGTAAAATGAACAAATCGTGGATTATGATTGCTAAATAATTACACGGTCAAGATTTTCCAAACAAATTCATGTTTTTTATTAAAGCTTCAACTATGCTCACCTAAGATTTTAATCTTGTGGCATTACTATTTACATCGCTAAAAAATAATCTACGGTCACGCCGCCTTTCCCATAATGGTAATTTTATTATATAGAAAAGAAGTGGTTTTTATTCTACAATATCTTGGGAACTATACGGTAAATCCCATCCAAATTTTGTATACTTGTTTTTTCTATGAAAAAAAGATTTCATGAAACCTCTTAGCTTTTTATCATTACTATTAATATAGGATACTGCTACCTTCAATAAACTGATATTAATCAACATTTTACTTAAATTGCCGGAATCTCGTCGATACTCCATGTGGATGCAGGCTTTTCGCCGAAAAACAATCAAACGCTCGTTAGGCAAATCCGCGATTAAGACGGTAAGATAATTCAAACTATCTGCAACATACTAGTTAAAGACTTAATTTGATCTTTATAAGTCTAACTTTTTACGAAATTATAAAAGCTAGATTCACTTCATCCAAAAATTAAAAATAAATTTACCTCACTGTTAGCTAATTTTATAAGTAGTCATAGTAATAGTAAAACTTTTTTTTTACAGATGCGTAAAAGATATAATTAAGGATACATATAGTAAGTGCATGCTACAATCTCAGTGCTGCTTTAAAGTTCTTTTAAGAATAACAATAATAATAACATAGAAGGGTATTGAGGGTAGTTACAAAAATTTTAGGGTGAAATTGATTTCATAAGGGTTATTTCATGCATTTCACGCACGAGTGAGACCGTTCAGTGAATTCGGCGCTCGACACATTCTCTGTACTCCTTTTTCCCCTGTTCCCCATACCTTTCTCTTCTGCAGCATCAGAGCCGCAGCGACTGCACGGCTTTTATCGTGAAAAATAATCTTCCCACTGACACCTGTGGCTTCAAGTGCTGACCCCCACCTCTTCTTCCTCGGATTCTCCAATTCTCCATACGTGGTCCTCACCCTTTGCTGCTCCCATGTTTCCTTTCCCTCTTGCTCTCCTCTACTGCCCCCCTACACGTGCAGGTTTTGTGAGAACCAGAAAAAAATGCGAGCTCTATTGGTGTAGGAATGAGAGTAGAAAAAGTACATGTGGGGGGTCATTCACCAGTCCTTTTATTTTTTTTACTTCATTATGGCTATTGTGCTAAATACTGTACTTGAACAGAATAACGAGTCAAGAGATGAAATCAGTTCATTTCAGCCAAGTCACCACGCCATTGTGTTGCCTGACTCTATTGGCTTTAATCATCAAGATGAATCAAGATGGACCAATAAATAAGGGTGGGTCCTTATATGTACATCAGATAGATGCTGCTAGAAATCTCTTTTTAGTGAGGAATATGTTTTCTATTATGCATGGCAGGACAACCATGAAATAAAAAAAAACTTCATTCTATTCATAGACACTATGCTTCCACAGGACAGCAAATGGCATACAGTAAAAAGAGTTGTTAAAGCACAGACGAGGAACGCCAACAGTAGATATCAAATATCACGGCTCTGAGAGAAAGTAACGCTCACTCGTCCATTCGTTTTCTGCTAGGCTCCACAAGTGGTGGACTTTACAGCACTTAGAATTAATCCCTATAGTTACCCTTACGGCATCTCTGACTTTCGTTTTTGCCCCTTTTCAGCTCTATCCCATCTACTTACCCATCTACTCTCCTATAGTCACAGGGATTTCTACGCATCAGGCGAGCTCTGGACCATAAAGATATTCATCAGGTCGATGTGCTAGTGCTGGTAGTCCCACTAAAGCCCCTTTAATCTCAGATGGTCCTTTATTTGCTGGCTAACATTACACAACGTATGGCATAGGATACTCTCGGAATTAGCGAAAAATCAATTACTTATGATTTTGCTTTATGCATAAACAAGAAGAAGACCAACCAGTGCAGGCTCAAGAGGACGCGATAGCGATAGGTTATGTTCTAAAAGTGCTTTACTGTTCCTTCCCGAACAGAAATCTATTAAGGATACCTCCTCAGATCAGGAGGGCCTCTGTAGGATACCTACAGAGGGCCTACGGAGGCAATGTAACGGTTTTTACTGGAGGCCCTCCTTAGGTATCC
>JAPYYV010010897.1:0-12236 GCA_030522625.1 Copidosoma aretas | reverse complement strand
AAATTCTAAAAAAGCACTCTCTACATTGTTCAGATCTAAGGGAAGTCTGAAAGTTCTATGACTTGTCATACATTTTGGTAGCAATATTGATGCTAGACCGGTCCAAGCCATCGAAAAAATTTTCTGACTTTGAGAAATAAAATAATAAATTAATGTTTTGGATCAATAAGTTTTTCCCGAACCTCCAGGACCATCTATAAAGAAAATTTTATCATTCTGTTTGCATATTACATCAAATATTTTCTTTTGATCGTTATTCAAATTTGTATATATTGAATCAAACATTCTTGTACTAAAATATATTTCTTCGTCCAAATAATTGCTTGTGCTTTCAATATAAGTTGAAATAGGTAAGTTAATGCATATACTCGACTTATCTTCTGATTGTAAAATTTCATTAATATGTAAAAGGGCAGAATTAACTATATTATAAACAAAATCTTCTGTAAAATAGTGTTTATATTCTTCTCATATTTTGTCACCTTAAATATTTTCTGAAATTAAAAACCATGCAAAAAACTGCCTTAATTTATAAGGAAACATAACGGTAACCACTGCTTTTAAAATATCTTTAATTTTGGAATCATGGTCAATTAAGCCCATTGCGATAGCAGTATCTTTAAAGGTATTATATTTTCTACCTTTGTATTTCTTAATATCTTCGAAGGATGTTTCACCAGTTATTTTAGTTCATATAAGTTTTGAGAAAAATCGTTCATGGTCCTTTGGATATACAATGCTTAATCTACCTATTTCTGTATTTTTCATTACTTTTTTTCTTTTTTCCCAAACTTTTAATTTATTATTAAAAATGTAATATTCCGGAATATTGAAATACTTTGTTGATTTTGCAAAATTGTAATTTTTATTTAATTCAAACCAACCAGTTAGTTAAGTTTCATAATTATTCAAAATACTTGGTAAGTTACTTTTTTCAAAAATAATTTTTTGTTTATTTTCAAGATGTACAGCCAAATTTACAACCGTATGACTTCTACCGCAAATTAGAAATTCTTGCAGTCTCCAAACTACTTCCATTGGACTTATACATATATCTAGCATCAACATAACTTGAAATTTCATCAAATATCTCTTTTTCTTGGTCTTTCAACTTTTGTATTTTAATAAATGCTCTATCACTACCCTTATGAATATAATCATTTTAATAAATGCTCTATCACTACCCTTATGAATATAATCATAAATATATTTTATACTTTGTATGGATGCACAGTATTCAACATTTATATGACATTTGCACTTTATTAATTATTATTTATTATATGGTACAACCATTGAATCATCAACTAAAATTTTATTTTTTTTCCAAATTTTGTAAATATGATTTTCAGAAATATTATTTATTCTTCTATATTGTGGATAACGGTTTGTTTGGAATGTTGTCATGTTTTGGAAAATTTTTAGTGCATCTCTGATTACGTAAATATGGACTTTGTTCTGTATGAGGACCATGAAGCATGTGTTTAATAACTAATTTTGTAAGTTTCGTATTCCCCGATGGAATTTCAGCAGAAATAAATGTATTAAATTTTTCAGGTGTAATAAGTTTATCATCAGGATGTAAAGTTATTTGAGTATGTGCATGAGGTAGACCTCGTTTTTGAAATTCAATAGTATAAATGTATGCTAATACTTTACCAAAAATATAATTTTTAGTGATGTCATCCAAAATTAATGATAATTTTAAGTGAAATAATCGAACTGTTATATTTGGAATATCGTTTGGTGTGGTATTCTTAGGAAATTTAGACAAAACTAACTTTAACTCTTTTCATTTAGGATTACATGTCACTGTTATGAATAAATCTGGTCTACCACATTTTCTCATTATAGACATTGCGTCCTAATCATGTTACTGCATATGTCTTGGACTTTCGATGTATGTTGATGATAGTATATAAAGATTCCCAATTTTGTCTTTGCTCTCAAAATTTTTTTGTTTACCTTTCGCTTTCGGAGGTTGGCGCGCGGAGCGCGCAGGGGGTGAAGCCCCACAAGTATATATATATACACACATACGCCTATACGCACACAAACCCACTAAATGTGGCATGTACAGCTTACGTTTAAATACCATTGTGAAGTTAGATTGTTTCGTTTGTATACGTGTGCGAGTGACGCTACCTGGTGCGCGTCGTGTTCTACCTGGTGCCACTCGTGCAGCTGGTACAAGCTAAACTACTGAGTTACGTCAAGGATATTATTATGTCAGAGTCAGTGCTAGGTTGGCGCCAGGAGTAAAGTGCGCGGGAGAGCGCGGATTATCGATCATGTATCTGGCTGTGACACGTCGACAGCTTCATAATCATCGAGGTTGGTGAGCTCAGTGACACTCGACGGACAATGCACCTGTTAGTACCACGGTCAGTGAGTGCTATGTGGTCATGAGTTTAGTGCAGCAGATAATTTGATAAATAGATGGAACGACTTAAAAACGTTAGAATTTGACTTTAATTAAGAATCATAAAGAATAATTCTAAAATAATGACTATTTTGCAGAAGAAGCATCACAATCAAACAACCGCACCTAAGAAGCTAGTAAAAGAGTACTTTGAAGATATTTAGTGCCAGGTGAGGATTGGCAGGTCGTGCCAATCATTTACCCCAGGAGTGCTTAGATTCCAGTGGACGTACTATAGTCATCGAGAAATTCAAGACCTGGACTAGTGAGTCATCGCCAGATCAAAGTATGATTTCCTGGTCGTCCCTACAAGTTAATACCGGTACCATCAGACGTGCCGCTTACGTCATGAAGGTTTTAGTAGAAAAATGAAAAGTTTTACTGACTATTTTTTGTATCTCCATTTTGCTAGCTTTTCATCCATTTAGTAAGCTTAGATGTAAAGTTTATATGAATATAAGTGATGCAAGCTCATCATTTAAAAATAGAAAGTGATGCTTAACACTTATAGCTCTGAGATAATTATATTAGGAATCTAATTAATTTTGTTACTGTACATTGTAATTTAAATGTATTTGCATGTTATTAAACCAAACCTGCTCTCTTTACGTACTGTGCACAGAATAATTTTGTTTCTCATGAATTTCATGAAAAATGGCTTCATCGGTCAATTTTGTACCCATATTTTAAATCTCAACTTCTAAGAGAAGTACAGAGCTAAAATTGAATATTATTTATTGTCTTGTGGAATGTGAACTGTCCTCTAAATCAAAACCCTTTAACTTTTACAAAATCTGAAATATAAGATATTGATTAGTCAATTTTAGCAATGAAACCATTTTTTGTGTACCAGTCGCACACAATGTGATATTCGAACTCTACAGTAGTAAGTCAGGTCTAGTGTGGTGTATTCATTTGCATATGCATGACAAAATATAACAGAACCGTCCAGTTTCCAAATTTCCTGTTTATATAACAAGCACCTAAATTTTTACTCTTCAATCTCCTTTGCAGAGCCTTTACAGGGAATACGCATTCAATCTTGATATTTCATATTTAATTTAAACTATTCAAAGTAAAAATATTATCTCTTATTCTAAAAATATGAAATTGGGGAATTGATAAATTTTATTATATTTAATATTGCATCTGCAAACGAATACATAATACTTAACCTGACTTAATACTGTAGAGTTCCAACGTCACATTGTGTACGACCAGATTACGAAAGATGGTTTCATCGCTAATGTTGAACAATATCTTATAACTCAGCTTTCGTAAAAGATAAATAGTTGAAATCCAAAGGAGAGTCTTGATTCCACAAAACGATACTGAATATTATATTTTAGCTCTGTACTTACCTTAGAAGTTGAGATATAAAAAATGGGTACACACTTCACCGATGAAGCCATTTTTCTTAAATTTCATGAAAAAATAAATTTTCTAGTGCACAGTACATAATGAGAACCAGCTTAGTTTAATTATATATAAGTCTCTATGAATCACATAATACAACAACAGAACTAATCAGATTCTAAATCTCATGTTCTTGAAGCAATTAATTGTAAGCATCACGATGCATTTTTGGATTTAGAGCTATTATCACTTACATTTATACAATCTTTATATCTTAGCTAATATAATAGATGGAAAGCTCAAATCTGATCCAAATTTTTTTTTAGTATGATAAATTTAATTTAATGAGTTAAATACCTACATCAAGTTTTTTTCAGAACAAATGATTCTGCACCATCAACTTGCTGTTATTTATATCGTTAACAAAAATAATTTTTGTATAAAGATGGTAAATAGAAATTTATTTTAATGTACTTTGAAGACAATTTACAATATGCGCTGCTTCCAGGCCAATAATATCTGAAGAAGAGCTAAGAAAATTAAATTACTCTAATGTGTATAGTATAATATACACATAAAAAATATTTTATAATTGAGAAATGAACTTTAGTTGACATTTAAAAGGATTTGGCTCAAAAAATACTGCCATAAGGGAATTATGTAAAACTCGTGTATGTACGTATAAAGACAAAAGTTTTAGTAAGGACTAAGATGGATACATGTACAAATAAGATTTTAGAGATAATGTGTACATAAAGACATATTAAAAATCATATCTATACAAATGTGAATGAAAAAAGATTTACTTCTAAGATTTGCCATATGATATGTATATTTTTCAACATACATAGTTTGGGATAAAAAGTTTTCTGTCTGCATGGAAATTCATTGGTTTGTGCAGATATACAAGAGTAGCTAATAAGACAAACATTGTACCTAAATTCAAAATACCTAGTTTTTATTGCTATGCTTCGGTATGGCTGAACAGTACATTATCGACGGAAAACTTTAGAAATCTAGGGAATTTAAGTTATCGATCCCCTTAATGGTGATGTGAGCGATAGTGCCGATAATGATGATGAAAATGGTAATAGTAATGACAATAACGCTAATGACGCTGATAATAATACTGAAAATGATTATGATGATTATGATTAAGAAAAGCAAGCATTAGTTGTAAAATAGAATAACTGTAATTTTTTATCATTTCTGACCAAATTCGGTTCACAAGTAAAGGGCTATTAAACAAAGATTGTTAGCTTTGGTGAGCCTAATTTGCTTTATTATAGATAAAGTTATAGATATTTAAAGTTACTTAATAATTGTTGATAATAGGACGATTTTTTTTTTTATACAAAAAATTTTCTCAAATACATCAATACGGTACTTTATATGGAAGTGTTACTTGGAGATCTATGGGCTTGTTGTATAATGTTTAAATAAAATCGGTAACTGGCGAAATTGTTATTTTTTTACAGATTTGCGATAAATAGTGCTAGACAGATGGCCATCACTGCGTTCCAGGTAGGACCTCTGCGTTCTACACTTTTAAAATGCAATGCCAATTTTTGTACAACTGATTGAATTTCTGATTTTGTAATGTTTTCAAGAGTCATGGGTCCCATACATTTTAACGTTTGTTTAAGTAAATTTTATACCTTGTCAGTTAGATAAAATGACGATTACACTAAATGTCCTAGTGCCAGATATACTGAAAAGTGTCCTTGGATAGCTCGAGCAGAGACAGGTCTTGTTAAAATTTTGTCAACGAAATTGCCGACAATTATTTTTCACAATACTTTTCTTAATCCAGATCTATCCATTGTGAAACCAATGGCCCCTCTATAAGACATCAACAGATGAAACCCTCCCAAACTAACTTGCATCGTTGACAGTTGCTGAGGACAGCCCTGCAGAATCTCTTTAGCTTTGATGTACAAAGGTTGATCAAAGTTAACCATTCACATTTTTTCCCCGTTAGCTTTGCATCTACCATCAGCCTATAATAAAACACTATAAATGGTATCCCAGCTACAGGGAAGTGACGTCAGAAAAGGTAAAAATACAATTTTACTTTTTTCAGAAGGCATCTGATTCATTATGGTCTTCATAAAACCACTTCAACCTTCGCAATTCATGTCAGTTGTATGCTTCCCGAACAAATTTGATAGCAGGAGAAAAATTTCAATTTTTTTAGTGCCTGTATTACTTAAATTTTTAATGACAACCTGCCACAATCCGAAGGAGTGTCGCTTAAATGTTTGTAGTTTTATGTTTCCAAACTTTCTAATAACATAGGAGCTCGGAATTTTATCCAAATGAGAAACAGGTACACTTTCTGACGTAGAATCACATGGAGTTATGACTTCTATCCCTTCATTGCATGGAAGAGATTGCAGCCGTCAACGGTATTTACATTGTGATCGGCGTTGCCAAACACATACTGCATGTATGCGTCCTCGTATGTATAATTTTAGGGGAAAGAAAGGACGGATGCTTCGAACAACAGTGACTCTTCATACGAAGCTCAAAAACCCAAATAATTAGCGAGTCTTATGAGATCCTTGGAGCCGTACATTTAGTTAAAAGAAGCTGCAAGCTTCACCTGAAGAGGTAACAAGTAAGAACGTAGACGTATCGCAGCGGTTATTGCATCAGCAATACTAATAATTTTTCCTTTATAATTTTCGCTATTCTTTTATTACTTAGTAATATTTTGTCCAACAAAGTTTTTAATGTATTCAGAATCAGAGTGTCAATATCAGTAATGAGGATGTTAGGGAGGGGATATCATTTTGTGTTATAATATTCCGCTCGTACGTATTCAGAAATAATTTTCGCTGCGCAGTCAATAACTATATGTCGCTCATCTTTTGTACTTTTGCATTTTTAATTATTAACAAGGCTCGTAAAGTATTTCTTTCCCCGTAGTAACCATTGTTACAACAGTTCCATCTGGTGTACCATGTATAATAATGGTATCTCAGATAACATTTACTCGTTAAAAGATACTAGATAACAAGAAAATTTTTTCCCAGCGATGCATATAAATTTTTAAAATTTGTCTAAACAATTGTTGTTGAATAAATTTTTTTTATATTTAATTATCGTCGTTAGTTGTCTCTCAGTCCGCTACCCCAAATAAAAGATGAAACACATAAATCCATGCAGTAGAAGCTAAGAAAATACATTCTTTTCACCACGTCGGATTTGAAGCAAGCAATACGATTTTTTGCATGAGCTCTCTGTCTTGCGCTGGTCATCGCAACTCTACAAAAAAGTTACAATTTCGGAAGTACCCGATTGTATTTAGACAGTATACAGCAAGCATATCGATCTGCAAGTAACAGGCCCATATAAAGTAGGTATTGATGTAAGCGAGCAATTTTTTTTTCTCCTAACATCATCCTATCAGCAACAATTAATAATTAACTTTAAATATCTATAACTTTAGTTCTAATAATGAAATGTGAGCTTACTAGGACTCAAAATCTATGTTTTATAGCCGTTTACTTGTGTACTAAATTTTGGTAATATTCATTGAAAAATGACAGAGTTATTCCGTTGTACAACTAAGGCTTTTTTTCAGATAAATGGGGTGTTTTTTTGCCTAATATTTATGTGATTGCTTATTGTAAGAAGTGTCTCAGACTATGTGCAAAAAAATCAGGACCAATTTCAGGTGAAATTTGTAGCACTGGCATTACCTTTAATGATTTTCAAATCATTACTTGCAAATTGCATTTTGCAAAAACTACTATACCGATTGCAACGAAAATTTGAGTATATTTTTTGCACACCTTATGCTGTTTTATTTTAGATTTTTATTACTGAAAAATATTTTCTACTTTGTTTTTTAGTGTTTATATCAACGTATTGCTTCATACAGTATTTGCTAATTTGTATAAAATAATCAAAAATTTTTATAAAAAAATTAAATCTCCTGTAGAAAATTCGAAAAGGAACAAAAAAGTTTAAGCAACATTTGTTTTAGGAGGCTTTGTTTTTGAGCAATAGACGAAAATATGCCATAAAATAGTGATTTTCCGTTAAATTGTTTATTTATTGGATCGCCACTAAAATTGCTGTTCATAAAATCACTACACACCCCCTAATTATTTTTAGGTACATTATTCCGGACCACCTACAATAAAATCGTGGATGTCTCTTGTCACAACCATCCCTTTTTCTCTGCCACTTAGGCTATGGTTCTATTTGTGTAGATCACTATAATAATAATGATTATGATGATGATGATAATCATTGTGATAATAATAAAAATGATGATGATGATCATAGTAATGATTTTAGTGATGGTGATGATGACGATAATGATGATGATGCTGATAGTTATGATGACCATGCTGATACTGTAGATGATAGTGGTGGTAGTATGGAAATAAAAGAAAGGAATAATATCTCTGTCTCTTTTGCGACTGACACTGATGATAAATTTTTCCGAAGTGTAATCGTAAAAATTTTATTAACTAAAGCTTGTATTTGATCAACTGTTTTGTACCCGACTTTTTGACATTTGAAATTTTAGGTCCCAACTAAGTTATATAAAAGTAGTAAAGAGCTTATTTAGATTAAAATAGAAATAAGGCAATATTTATCCGCTGATAGGCCAAATATAAAGTATTATAGTGTAGCAGCTGTACGCAAGCGTAGTTCTTCTACTCACCACTTTGGTAAATGGGAACCCCGAACTATGTATAGTCTCTATCAACAAAAACTTCTTCGTAAGTAGATAGACTTAAGATTGATACTCTAAACATATTAGCATGTACTCCAACTTCTTTTTTTTTTTAATTTCAGAACTCTGTTCATTCCTTTACATGTTAAGTGTTGTTGTATCAGGTCTTATGACAATTGTGTACCAATTTTTGATAAGCTTTTTCTTGTTCTAGAACCGACAAATATTATAAAAAAATTCTGAAAAATTGATCACAATTACTTCATACTAATCATCTGGTTTATGTTGAAAAATGTAATTATATCAACACATTTAATGATGGCTGCTGCAAAACTCATAATATTACAAACAGAAAATAATGATGTATCTCTTAATTATATAGATAGTATTTTTTTCCATACGAACATAGTAAGCATACTAAATGTTATAATATTTGTAGGTGGAAATATTGAGTCTACATTCAAACTCAATTCTGTGACAGGTGTAATATCAATGAAGAATTTAGATCGTGAATCTGTTTCTGAGTACATTCTTACAATTTCTGCTAGAGACAATGGACGGAATAAACGGGAAACATTTTGTAATCTAACAGTGATTGTGCTTGATGAGAATGACAATGCACCTTTTTTTTTGGAGGATCAGGAAAATTATACACTGTTTCTACCATTGTACAATAAGTCAAATAATAACTCGCAAGAAAAAAATAATGAAAATTTTGTCCAAGGAAGGTTCTCAAAGACAGTATTAGAAGATGTAGACATTGGTTACAGCATAATGAGAGTACAAGCTGTAGACTACGATGAAGGAATAAATGCAGAAATTTTTTATTCAATTTCTGAGGAGTCCACTGGTCTTTTCAGAATAGACAATTTGACTGGCATTATAACTACAACAGGGTAATCTTTTTATAGTACAAGCATTATCATACCAACAAATAAGTAAAAGCCAAACTGGTGACAAACATTTTTTCTATAAGTAATAATTACAATTAATCTCTATCGTGTTGTCTGCATGCAGGCTTAAATCAATATTATACTACAGTTAAGACTTTGAAATATATTAGAAATGAGAGTCTCCCTGTAAAATAGTCAATGTCACCTCGAACAAACAAGTTCTTATCGTGAATAATCATGATCCAGTGATCTGTAAAGAAATACTGAAAAGATTTTTAAATCTTCACCCCTACCACTACCTAGAAAATTTTCGTCAAGTTCATGATAACTTGTCTCCTATTGTAAAGAAGATATTAAATTTATTACTTGTTTTCTTTTTACAGCTTTGCGAGGTAGAGCTCTGGATTCTTAAAATAATTTTAAGATAAGTAAATTTGCTCCTTGAAATTTTTTTACATTTTCTATAGTGGTCAGCCTAAGAATTCGAATTACTCCAATTTTTAGGATTCGAACTATTTTCCACAAATCACATATGCAACACGCACTGAATAATACTTAATGTTTTTGTTTAATTAAAGTGTGGATGACCAAGCATTTTTAGACTTTTGAAGAGAAGTTACCTTAACAAAAAATGTATTGCTGGCATCTTAATCGTTTTAAATTTTATGTTGATGCTTATTCATAGTTTAATATATGTGTAATTATTTTCTATGAAAATTAAAATGTAATAAATTTCTTTAGGTGGTAAACAACCAATAATTTTTATGGATCAAGAAAATTAGGTTAAAATAACCACTTTATTTTGTATTTCCTAATAGGGACAGTACAAAATCCATTATTGTACCATTGGAACAAAATAAATACTGGATCAAAATTTTTCGCTTTCTCATAGAGGAAGTTTTGTATTGGTACAAAAAAAAAATTGTCTAGAAATTTTTTTTTAATGTGTCTTAAATAAAGACTGCTCTTAATAATTTAGCACAAAGATTTCTCAACTACATTCTTCTGCAATCATTTAACGAAACAAAAATAAAATAAAATATCAGAATGATTTAAAATGTGAAAAGAAGCTATTTCCATGCTCTATTATAGATAATTATTTCAAAAATAAGAATATACCGTTTACCCTAATAGTACAAAAAATATTGGTAGAACTTTATTGAATCAAGAAGAATTGAACAAATAATTAGAACTTATTACTGAAATTAATAAGCGTGATATAACTATGTTATACTTGAAATATTATTTATTTATATAAAGCTATTTAATTACCTTTAGAACATAATTGTTGATAAAATCAAATTTAAATTGTTTTCCTTCAAAAACAGCGAAAACGGTTCTTTTAAGACTAAAAATTGCTGTAACAACTTTAATGGGGTATAAAATGTCAAATATTTATGTGTATCTATATAGGTATACGAAAAGAAACATTTTGAGCCCTAGATCAGTAAAATTATTTGTAGGATTTCTGGGGTATGACTGATTCAAGAAAAAAGATTGTAGCTTTTCTTCAATAAAAAAGAACCAGATACGGTTAAAAAATTTTTTTAGTTCAAAACTAAGCAATTCCATTCATTAATAAGATACAACTGTTAAGAGAACGTCGAAGGGTGAGGTTATGTGTCCTAAAAAGCCTATTCACCGTCTCACATTTTTCTCCAATAATACTGAATGAAATCGAGTGAGATTTGAGGAATCCACTTAAAATTGATTACGGAATGGCGCTCAACTCTGGAAATCGCAGTAACATAATGATCAAATATTCTTCAATAAACTTTTTTATGAGCAATAGTGCCAAGGCAACACTAAGTTTAAATGTTCTCATAAAAAGCAAAAAAATTTTAAGAACAAAAAAAAACAAGGGTTGAGTGCTATTCTATATATTTTTACTAGTAATTTAAATACTTTTTTGTTACAATCTAAATTGTAATTTCACTTTAAAACGTGAAACGGATAAACTAAAAAAGGATATTCATTTTATCCCAATTTGGTAAGATTTTAAAGTTTGGGCTAGGTTACACCAGTGCTCTCTCTCTCGACGCCACGCATCATATACAAACAGTCTGCTTCGCTGCCGTTGTTGTTGTGTTGTTTCAAGTTAAATATACTCGATTTGTTTTAATACTTCAAAATAGATATATTTATTGCAAAGTAAACTGAGATGAGGTAATTTGGCTACTGCTTCGCCGCCTGCCAGCTAGGACTTAAATATCATATCGGGGATATAATAAATTAGAAAAACAATTTATTCTTCAAGTGCTTGACCAGGGTATTTTTTTTTGCGCGAACACAAAAAACAGCGCAAGAAAGTATTTGATTACCCGATCATGATGAAATGAAAAGTTCAATGTGTGTGCAGCAATTGCAAACGTCATTATGTCACTGCGAGAGCGAGTAGACGAGTTTTTTGGCTTTTTGTGTCAACCGTGCAGTGTTTAGCAAGAGAAAAGCCAAGTGTTTTCAATCGCATCGCCTACATTGCATTTGTCGGGAAATTCTGACAGCTTCTTGACTGACGAGTTGGAAGTAAATCTGATGTGATGCAATTCGTCAAAATACAAATAGTGATATAACTTGATCATCAGATATGTGAAAGGATGAGTTGGTTCGACACTTCGGGGTTTGCTAGTATGGCCAAGACAGCGCTGAAGGAGGCGCAAAAGACCATAGACAAGACCCTGGACATCAAAGATGAGGAGCAGAGACAGCTGCAGCAGTCAGCTGGCACATCGTCGGACTTTTTTGACGCTTGGGGCGTCAAGTACGAAGGAGGCAGCAAAGAGAAAGAAGCAAGTACTAGTCAAAAGCAGCAGCAGCAGCAGCAGCAGCAGCTAACCAGCATCTGGGGTAGCTTCACCGGATCGTTCTT
>JAPYYV010010896.1:0-11769 GCA_030522625.1 Copidosoma aretas | reverse complement strand
CCCCCCCTGCCGCCCATATTTTAACCATAGCCGAAAATGTCCGACGTCACGCAAAAGACACATTCTATCTCAAGTCTTCCGAAACCAGAATAATTAATTCAATTACAGACGAATCCTTTCACCCAAGCCCTCCAACATCGTGAAACATTGCCAAAAACAACCGATTGCAGCTGAAGCCGCTCATTAAAGACCCTCGGGATTTTCTGTTTTGCCCGCACGTCTTATTGGGCTAATAGACAGAGGCACAACAATAAAAAGTGACCAATAGTCATACAACTGATGTAACAGACAGCGGAACACCGGCACACTCGAGAACAATACAAAATAAATAAAAAATATAACACCTACAACCAAATGACCAAATGCACTTGCCCGCTTACTCTGTCTATTAAGAGATCATTAATTTTCTAAAAGTGTAAGCAGAGTAGTACATGGAATAATACCCTATATCATACCTTAATATCACCGAACTGCAGAAATCGGGCAGAGCAACCGATTTATGCAAATGATGCAAAAAAAAACAAGTGTGTGCAAACCATAACTGTGCGGAAATCTAGCAAACTATATCTTAACACTTACAAGCTAAGATGTCCCAATACATAAAATATCTTTTTAATGCAAAATATCATTAGCAATATATCTGTTTATTATACCTACTCTAAGGGTGTATTATACTTTCATTTATCATGTAAGTAGATAAGGTTGGCTGGATAGCACATGCTTTTGACAACATATACAAATAATCACATTTTATGATAGCTGATCTCTATATTTAAAAAAAAGAAGAAAAATGTCTTTATACAATGTTCTACTACTACGTCAGGAGTAACTAAGCTAGTTTTTTTTAGGCAGGAAATAGAACACGTTAATGTCAGTTATAACGCTCATTAAACACATATTGAAAGACCCGTAAAATTCAGCAAAATACGGAATTTAACTAAAGTAAAAACCAAGCACCTTAGACTAAACAGCTGAATAGAATTACCCGTTCAGACTGCTTATTACTTATTAATTTATTTAGTGAGTTTAGAAGTTTTTAAGTGATAAATTATAGAATCAGCAAAGAAAGAAAATAATATACAAAGCACACATTGCTATGTAAAAAGGAAAAAAAAACATCAAATAAAATATTAACAATATCAGTCAGAAATATAGGATTAAATGATAATGGAGAGATATGCGGGAGGAAGATGATTAATGTAAAAATACAATATATTTATGTAGGTAAATAACGCACGTTAGTAAAGATTAAAAGTTTAGAAATACGTTATGCGTTAAAAATTATAATATTACTTGAACTTAAATAGAAATTGTAACACCTATTTCTATGTTCAATCAATTAAGTAAGTTACTTAATTAAAAATAATATTAGTACTAATATAAAAGTATAAGAATTTTAAATAGTTATAAAACAAACAAAGTAAATGCAGAAGTATATAAAAATCTATATGAGACCTGAATAAAAAATAAAATAAACAATTTACATTCACAAACATTAAGAAAGAAATTCAAAATAAGATCTTATTACATACTTATCTCCATAATTGATTCTAAAATGACCAAAGATAACAATTCAAGGGTTGTAACTATTTCTGTAATAGTAATATTTGCGTAAATATTGTATGAAAATACATAATAATCCATATTTACCATAGATCCCGATTAAAGTCATTATTCGTATCAAAGTATTAACAATTATTTGATAAATGAGTAAACTACTTTTATGTATTGACTATATATCCTCAAATTTCTAAGGAATTCTTATAATTTTTCTTTAGTTATCTATATTTGTACGCATATATGTGTATAAAAAAAAAAATTTTTATTCATTTTTCAGACATGAGAATGAAAACATTAAAATATAGGGGTCAGTGCGCGGAGCGCGCAGGGGGGGGAAGCCCTACTAGTATATATATATATATTTATTAGGATGCTTTTTTTTCGACTTTTTTTTTTTCCCCCATCGTACAATTTTGGTGGAAATACTAAAAAAAAATTCCCTCAAAGTTTGAGCCCTTACTAAAATTATTAAGTACTCGCCCAAGGCATGTAAAGATTTCCCATTTAAAATACACGTAAACTCAAAATTTTTTTATTTTAATTTTTACATCTCAGAGGCATTTCATAGCATCGCTTTGAAAAAACACAAATGTACTCAGAATCGGACGCTATACAAAAGTGCCTATTGCGGCCAAGTCGTAACTTCCACGGGCGAGGTGGTACGGGCTGGTAAACCTGATTTTTCTACAAATCTCGCGGTTTTTCGCGTTTATCTCGTAAATGACAAGAGCAAGAGAAAAAGTTTTAAAAACAAACTTGTAGAAAATTAAATTTCCTTAAAAAAAGTCTACAGTACAAAGTCACTAACATCAATATTTCTCGAGATTTGGGGTTTTGAGATGAAGTAGTATGGAATTTCCATAGATTTTTTAGCTAAAATGTCGAAATTTATAATTATTTGTATTGAACTTTAAATTTTTTAAAGAATAAATACCCCATTTTAAAATTACTTAAAAATCATGACTGCTACTGTTTTACAATTTTATCACCAAATAAGCAGCAGAAATACTTTAAACACTTTATAGTACTTTTTAAACTTGAAGATAGTTTGCCTGTCCAATATCCATGCACCTGAACTGGCACCAGGCTAATAGTAATACATTTATTTATAGTTCCAGTGTACCGTGCAATCTAACGTCGCTAGACGTATCCTGCGTTAAGTTTAAGATAAAGTGGACTTTTAGTGCTCTAAAAATGTGTGAAAAGATTGGTATTAATACTTACAATTATTTGATCGGATTTAAAACAATTCAATTAAATATTGATAAATTACCTTCTTATCGTAAAGTGTTAAGTTTGTTTATTTACATGCATCAGTCTCTAAATATGAATATACGAAACAGTGCTTCTAGTGTTATTAGTGCTACTTATGCCGTCTGGGCAAATTTCATGATACCGACTATTCATCCTTAGCATAGTATTTAAAAGTTGGAAAAATTTTACTCTGAATATGAATAAATTAAAAAACATCGTTATAGAGATAAAAATTCAAAAGCACAACAAAAAGATGTTGAAAAGTTCATTCAAAAACTTGATGAATTCTTTGATATAGCAAACTCCGGAGCGGTTAAAAATTTAACAAAGGAACTTAAACAATTTTTAGTTGAATTTCGAAATGAAAAAATAATTATTCACTCGCCAGTTACTTCTTTTCCACCAGAATTAATTTATCAAGATCAATCTGATATGGAACAAGAGATAACTAATTAGGATAATGAGAGCGACAAGAGCGATATTGGTTAGTTTTAAATCATAGAATCTCTTATATAACTACAAATTCTTAAATTTAATTTTCAATAATTTTTCAGTAATCAAAAACGTTTAAGTGTAATTGATGTAGATTTTTGTCGAATCTACTTTGCATGAAAATTATTCTTATCCTCATGCTCATAAAATTAAATTCAATGATATTTCTTTACTTATTAAATATTACTCAGACTGAGAATAATTTCGATCACCTTTTTATCATTATTTTATTATTTTCAGTGGATATGATATTAGCTAAATCTGTGTATAGATTGAAAGAATAATAATTCATTTATTTGTGTGAATGATTTTAACTTACAATCAGAGATGTTGATGTACAGTTTTTTGGAGTCTACAATTTTCGCAAAAAAATGTCCGTGCTTTTAAGTAAATACTTTCTACCATATTTTGATCGAATCACATATGCAGGTAATGAAATCAATACTGTTTAAATTTGTTGTATTTATTAATTTAAAAACAAAAATATTTTATTTTAGGCTTAAAACTGTCCCAACACTCGGTGACATCAAGTATTTGTAGTTTTTCATTACATTCCAGTGGGTTGAAACGAACTTGTTCGGATTTTAAGAAGGAACTTTCTGTACCTCTTAAGATGAAAAGAATCAACATTCTAACTCCAGAATTAGTATCAGCCTTAGATCGCACTCAAACTAGTGATAAAAATGCAATGTTTATTATTTCAGCTGTTATCGAGAGTTTAGAGCTAGATATTGATAAATATAACATAAGACATTCTTCCATTCGTAACAAACGCATTTCTCAGAGAGTTATAGTGTCTGCTGCTATTTAAGATCCAGCTCGTCATGTTAATGAGGTGTAGTAGAATAAGTCATCCGCCATTTTCTATCGACCCCCAATGTAGAATTTCAAAACATGCCACACATTGTACTGTTTACTACTGCACATATATACTTTAATAAGATACCCATGTTAAAGGTTGTAAGCTATCTTTATATTCGCTTTTTTGTTTTAACTGTCGTTTTGAGATTAGAATGATGCAACACATGTTACTGTATACCACTTTCTAAGCCCATATAATTAATACCCATATAAGGGGAGTTGTAAAAGTATCGATAATCTACCATTTTGTATTAACCGCCATTTTGGATTTTAGATGATAGAATGCACCTCCAGACTTTTTTTGTATTACGACTACAAATTTTGTTGTCATTCCGAATTGGTAATAAAGAATGTATATTGGAATCAAACGGAAATATATAAAATTACTAGCTCAGCCAGAGAACGTTGTTTTTCCATATAAATTATTTTTTGTGAATATTTTAGTCGTTAAATAAAAATAACTTACTTATTGTAAGTGTGTGGGAATGTGATACATGACCTAATGAGGAATGGAGCGCTGTAAACTATGGCGGTCTATAAAAATAACAAATTACTAATCATTATTTTTGAATTCTGTCTTACTTTTATGCTCTTAACTCATAAATTTCAACTCACATTTAGGACATAAATTATGACAATTAAGAGAAAACATTATAAGTCACTTAGGGCCATGACGTATACGATATTTTTAATGAGTACATATTTAGCCGACACAGACCAACTTGATGTTGTAATCTCGCGAGAGCAAGCCACGTATAATTGTACATGTAAAAAAAACGGTGTGCCTAAATATAAGCCAGATACTGACATCTTTTGCCCTTGAGACATATTGATTGTCATCGTAAATGTCAATCTTATTAAAAGTTAGACCTTTTGAATTTAATTGGCACATTTGTGGGAATGATAGGGGTTGGTGGTAGTAATATCTGGTCCTTGGATCTTGCTATTCAAAATCCTGGCTTCGACAATGTTTTTCATCAATGTGTAAATGCCTAAACACAGCCTTGGTAGGTTTAAATTACGAAGCAGAATAGCAAGCGATCTAACCATCAACGTAAAAGGTGCGTTGGCATGCCTGGCAAATCCAATAAATTCAAAAACTTAGCTGGATAATTTACAGCTTCGTTGGTATTTTAAACTGTGTCAATACATGTGACAATACATGTACCCAGTCAACAACTGTTGTATCTTAAAATTCAAAATGCTCATGTCCACATTTTTTGCTACTAAAATTTCTCTATCTGCCAGGCACTCATGATTTAGGTAAAGTGTGTGTATATTGGAAAATATGTGGTCAATGAGAGCATTTTGCAAATTTATGATCGTACAGAAATTGTTTGGTGATTTTATGCATCCACTAGTTTAATGTGCATCTATCTTTCCATCGCTGATATCTTACAATCGTCTTAAGAATGTTACAGTGGTTGGATGTTAAGCATTTTAATGCACATATTTATTTGCAGCTGTACTTTCCAAGTATTATGTCAGAGTGGCGCTGATTTTAAGCGAGCGTTGATCTGATCAGCGTATATTGAACGTAAATAACGGGATGTATTCGTCTGAAATAACCTGAAAGGAGTAAGAGATTGCCACGAATTATTTTGTCGGTATTTTTATCTCTTTTAATGTCCTTCTTTACTATGGCCATTGACGATTGTATTTTATGTTGTACACTGCGTCTAGATTGTTTTATATATTTAGTGGTAGCTTAAATGCTGAATGAGCTATTCTACCTCTATCCAATAATGTTGCTGCAATGTATGATGATGCAACGGCCAATGCGATGCCATAATGTAATCGCATTCTGGCGAGAATCAGCAAAATAAGAAATGTTTTGCCAGTTTCACCTTGTGCATCGAAAAAAAAAATCCACCGTATCCTGCCATAGCTGCGAGCGTAATGCGTTTGTAGATGGTTATTTGTTCCTAAGTTAGTAGTAAGGAGTGCAAGTAGAAATTGCTGCCATTTCTTCAGTATTGTACTGCACTTTATCCTTTATTTCAGTGTTTATTAAGTAACATGCACTTTGATTTGGCAAATACATACCGTAATAAACGAGTGGTCAATTAGCGATGACAATGCAAAGATCCACGACAGCAATCAATTTTTCATAGTACATATTGTCGCCTAATTTTATTATTAGATAGTTGCGCCATGTAGATGTAGTAAATCTTTGTGATTATCTTATGTTTCTGCTTGAGCTGAAAAACATGTAGTTAAAATTAAAGCAAATAGTAAAGAAATATGTGTTGCTGTACAGTTCAATGCTGCTCTAGTAAGCATACAGTCCCACTGGCTGTCATCTTACAGCAAGCCTAGTGCAAGGCATGCATCTTTATACGTTGGAAACTGTTGTCCATTTCCTTAACGTACATGTTGAAATAACAATGGATCGGTGACATTAACCAATAACAGTCACAAATAAAAACACTCAGTCTGCCTTGAACCGATTGTATATAGTCGTCCCAAGGTGTTGAATTTGAATAAGCCGGGGCATGCATCAGACGGTGTGCCTTGCTTGCGGGGCCACCATTTTTTTGTTTAAGCCCATGTGTAATAGCGTGGTACTTCTGAATAGAGTAGTTTTCAAGTAAATGCACTGAAAGCATCCGTATGATTAAAACCATCAAAAAATTTGGTGAGTGTACTTTTTGGTAGATTTATTGCACGATCAATAGCTGTCTTGTTCGTGGAAAATACGTACTGGCCGTTTTCAAAATTGACGACTTAATAAGTAGCTGCTGGATCATGTCAATTAATTTGAAAACGGAAGATACGCCAAACAGCTCCGTTTGATCTGATGTAACGGCCAATCCGGTAGAGCGTTATCACATGGTTGCTATATACCGAAGAGGCTTTTAAATTTGTATTGTCAAAACAGAATACAGCCATGTCACTTCCTTTATTTACATACTTTTAAATTTATTTTATGCTCCTCACCGAACTGCAGAACTCGACAATAATATAAGCAATAAATTTTTTACTCAGTAGAGGTGAATATGGCACCACCCAACGGTTGACAATGTCAATGTCTGTGTTGTTGACATTTTTTGTGAACAATTTTCCTCCATTACCTGTATTTCGTAAACATTACATTGGATATTCGTCGACATGTGTAATCGTATCGTTAGTGAAATTTTTAGGAAAACTCTTAGTACATATTTCATCTGCCATGTAAAGCGATAAACGATTTCGATTACCGCATGGGGCATGAATCATGTTTGTTGTGACAATATTTATCAGTAATTGATCAGTAGACGGATCTGTAATTTCCGCAGAAATCATACCATTAATTTCTTAAGGATGTATTTTGTCGATCTAGCATTCAAAAATGTCTGCGTGTGGTAAACCTCGTTTTTGCCATTCAATCGAATACATCAAGCCATCTGTAAGACCAAATACATGTAGCTTTCTAATGTAACTATTAAACACTTTCATCTTTGTTTGAATACATGAGCTGTAATATATTGATAATGATATTGCATTTTGTCCTAGAAATAGCAAAGATGTAATCTCTGGCAATTATGGGTTACATAAATATGTGATTAATAAAGAAGGTCGTCCGTATTGGTGCACGATAGTCACAGCATCCTTGATGTATTCTTACATGTAAAGTGGACTCTCTACGTACGATGATGGTAGAGTTACCAATTTCGGCGGTGTCAGTGTTGCTTACAATAGAGTCTCGCAACTGAATGTATGTTCCTGCACACCACTTCTTTGATTTATATCGTAAGTATCGTAGTCTCTCACTCTCTATCTTTTAAGACATGTTGATCATAAATTGTTGGTAATGCTAATGACACCGTAGAATGATGTTGTCCTGGCAGATTCTAATCTTCAGACAATCTGCATCATATTGCTTCGAGCTAGACTTCTCGTTTGTTTTGGCTGGTGTAATAATATAATTAGAAATAATAATCCATAGAAACCGTTAAACGTTGAAGCCTTTGAATTTTTTAGCGACATTCAACGCAATCACTTTTTGTTTTAGCGTAAATTTTTTTGCCAAATGAAATGGCTTAAAGTACACCTATTTTATGCGTTTTTCTGCATAATTTGTGATAACATTCTAGAATAAGGTCAAAATTCTTTTTGTAGAAACTAACATGTTTTTGTGCTTATATTGGTCATATCATTTTTCCTTTAAATCTGACAAAAAAGTTTTACAGAAAGATTCAGAAACAGCATTACTTTTCGTATAAAAATATATAAAAACGAAGTTATGTTAGTGCCAATAACATAAAAAATAGTTCCCTTAAAAAATCGCTAAAAACTTGGAATGCTTCGGGGTTAGGGTTTAAGTAATGATATTCATAATAAATGAAGTTTTATATCAAATGAATAACCTGTTACGAGATTTCTTTATTAAATATTAATACAATATCTGTCTTGCTCCTTCCAGAACATCAATGATTATTGGAGAGTATCGTATGAGCGGTGTGTATCAGCAATAAATGAAAAATTATGATATCTTCTCCGAATCACAAATACTCGCCAAACATGATATGATCCCAGCAACGGCATTAACAACAGTTGCATTCAACCTACGGATGAGCTTCCTTGCAAGTATTTTATCAGCATTGATGACAATAGCGTGATTGTCACCTTTACAGTTCGAGCACATGTGATTTCAACAATTGCAATCATTTATTGTGCTCATTCAAAGTGTCTAGCTCACCAAAAATGCGTCTGGCAAAATGTAAATTGAGGTTATTGTTGCTACAACGTGTATCCATGCGGCTTACAAGGGCCCTTTCAGATTTTTACCCCCTACAAAGTAAATTTGTAAGAATTGCTATGGTTCGCTTGGCATTGGCAGCAATGAACCTACTTTGTGATGATCGTGACCTTTGGTTTTATATATTGATTTGAATTGTTGACTATTTGCAGCAATATTTTGATGTATTTCTGTTACTCTAAACGATGTCATTTAAAATCATGAATAAGAAATTTGAATGGATTGTAAGAACAGGTTAATGTCTGGATCCGCACCGATAAGTAAACCGTGTAACGGTTCAGGTGGTATTTTAATTTCCGGAAGCTGCACTTTTCCTGACGCGCAACACATTCTTGCTGGTTCATTGATTAATTTAAAAGCATCACAATGCGGGTATTTCTTGTCCATAGCACCAATCTTTAATTTCAAATAAGTGTTACATTTTAATATCGGGCTCATACTTTAATGCCGGACGTTTAAATGAATGGAATGTAAATGTTGGCGTTGTTCATCATTTGCTCTACAAGTGTTAACCTCGAACTTGCGCGCTTGTCTTTGTTCTAATCGTGATTGATTATTTCGTCCAGCTCATTCTTTTTGCGATTGTAACATACGCAATTGTATCATATTCACACGCACAACTTTGCATCCCTGTTGGATTTGTTCGTCTGTTCTTTGGGCTCTGCAAATTCTCATGTCTGTAGATATAGTCGTTTGATGGCCTGAATTCTACTTAACGCTGGAATTTTTTACTGTACAAAACACACAAAGAGATCAAATTAAGGTATTATAGTATTATAATAATAAAGTAGCTGATAAATAATAAAAAGTACTAATAATTATATAAAAATATTCTGAAATAATGTATACAGGTAACACAATGGTTGTAGTTGGCGGGAGATCGTGACACGTGTTGATTACTACTAATTTATACGAGATCGCTTGATAAACTAAACTTAAGAACGATCATGAGAAAAGTAGGGATAAATATTTATAGCCCTGCAAAATAATAATACATTAACTATGAGAATATAATTAACATAAGAGTTGCACTGAGAAAAAAAGTGATAAGTATAAGCATTACTTGTACGGTTATCACAAAATTAATAATAATGGCCGGAAACGGTGAGAGAAAGCTTATCTTGTGAGAAAGACAATAGACCGGCTTTATTCTAATCCTTACTTTTAACTGTTTACTTGGTAAAAAGGGACATCTGTAGATGCTTGGCAGTAATAACTGATTGAGTGATAACTGATCAGTTATCGAACACCGAGTGTAGAAAATGATCAGTTATTAAACAGCAGAGTAGGAAACGATCAAAGCACTAATATCGCTGCTGAAAAAGTAGCGGTTGACAAAAAGAGGATGAAAATTTAGAGTTGTATACATTTTCCAATTCTAAACAATAAAAATGATAAAAACTTTTTTCGACCATTTCTATTACTCAGGGACATGAAATAGTATATTACGTCACTAGGCCAGAAAGTAAAAAATTGAGCGCCTAAAGGGCGCGCTTGTCTTACTTTTGTGCCCGAGTCTCGTATATTATTTTTCTTGCCGAGGGCGCAAAGTGCAATTTTTCGCCCGTGGGCAAACTTTGGGCCCGCGAAAATACTTTGCGCCCTAGGGCAGAAAAAATTTTGGGCCCGGAACGCCGAAAAATGTTTTCTGCCCGTGGGCGCAAAGTGGTGTCAACGGCAAAACTGCGGCCTGAGGGCGAAAAGGCTCTGCTGCACTTTGGGCCCATAGTAAGAAAAGTAGCTGACGTTTTATTTTCAGACCTACTGAATATACATGCAAAATGATATACGAATCGGTCAAGCCGTTTCAGAGGAGTCTTGTCACAAACACTGTTACACGAGAATTTTATATATTAGAAGATGCATTTTTTTATGTTTCGGCCATCATATTGCTGCTGCAATCATGAATTTTGGAAAATGACATAACACTTTCATCATGGCGCTATTGGAACATATAGAATGGTATTTATTCGTACTTGTGTAAAATTGTGTGGTGTGTCCGGTGGTGGGGGGGAATGGCGTGGGGGGGTGGGGGGGGGGGGGGGGTGGGTGTGGGGGGGGGGGGGTGGGGGGGGGGGGGGGGGTGGAAATGAGCCCTCGTCTTAGTGCTTTTGCATCATTTTAGAACCATTTTTTTTTTTTATTACCATTTAGTACTTACGTTAAACAACAATAATAAAAAATGAAAAATAATTTTAAACAAACTATTCTGAAAATGAGCCAAAAAAATGTACTAAAAAGAAAGAAAAAGCAAAACTATGTAGATATAACTTAAAACTCTTTTATTGGGAAGTACAATGATTCGGTGAAAATTTTATCATTAAAAAATTAAAACTAAAAAAGTAGGTGCTAATATGTTGTTCGTTGATACTCTTATCCTCTATATAATCTAATTAATTATAGTCACACATATTTATAAGTACTATTTGTATTATGTGTAGTAAGCTCCATTATACAGAAAAGAGCAGTACAATTATTTATTGCTCACGATCACATAAATTTTTTTTACTTGTATTACGATATCCATCGACCCAGTATGAAATGTATCATCTGATATGCATTAAGTTAGTTGTCGAGCTCTCAATTGGACGTGCCATACTGTAAGTAGGTAAACTATGCCGCCTCCAGCACATGCCGATTTCAGCACACCCCCACTCTCTGGGTGCTCACGTGACTGTACACGAACGGACGCAAGTGTGCTCTATCACAGCGATCGATATCAAAGTTAATGCAGCTTCCCCTCTCTCTGCTGAGCCTGTAAAAGCGCAAGGGTTATCTTGTGTGTGTGTGTGGATAAGAGCACAAACCATACGCTAATATCTGTGAGGTAGAACCAATAGCTTTTGCCTCTCCAAGCGCGG
>JAPYYV010010895.1:0-11650 GCA_030522625.1 Copidosoma aretas | reverse complement strand
TTCACGGTTTACAGTGTTTTTTTTAGGTTACGTAAAGTTCTGACAATGTTTTCTATAATTTTCCTCTACAACGCATTAACATACCTTTATTTTCCAAAACAAATCATCGGTCTAGCTATTTTTGTTCGAGAGATATTAGGTTTATATGCAAAAAAATCGAAATTTACTACTTTAAGCCATCTTTGAGGTTAGGTTGACATTTATATGGTCTTAGATTATCATCAAAATGGATATGTAGTCTCATGCATGCCATTTTATGCTTTTTTGCACAGTTTACCATAATAATTTAATTATATTAAACATTTTTTTATTTTTATGACAGAATTTCACGGTTTACAGTGTTTTTTTTAGGGCAGATAAAGTTCTGACAATGTTCTCTATAATTTTTCTCTATAACGCATTAACATACCTTGATTTTCCAAAAAACATCATCGGTCTAGCTATTTTCGTTCGAGAGATATTAGGTTTTGATAAAAAAAAAGTCGGAATTTCCCACTGTGTGCAGCGCAGGATTGATGAAAAATCGTATACGCACCACGGGAGGAAATAAAGAATGCACGTGTGATCTAGAGCATGAAAAATCGTATACGCACCACGGGAGGAAATAAAGAATGCACGTGTGATCTAGAGCATTCTTTACTTTCCCTCCCTTGGTGCGTAATGTACTATTTCCTTGAATCATCCATATCTCAGAAACCCTTTAAATGATTTTAATGATCGAGGGATCGAAAAATTTCTTTTGTCATCTTTATATAGGTTCACAAAAAGATTTGACGTTTTATACCCCATTAAGGTTGATGTAACAATTTTTAATGCTAAAAAAACGGTTTTTGCTGATTTTGGAGTGACAAAATTTAAATTTGATTTTATTAATAGTTATATTCTACAGATTATTAAATAGTTGTATATAATTGAAATATAATTCAATATTATTTTAGCTATAAGAGAGTTATATTAGGTATATAAATTTTAGTAATAAGTTCTCATTATTTGTACAATTTTTATCTCAAAAATATAATAACGATTTTTTTTGTACTATTTGGGTAAAAATTATAATCTTAAGTTCGAAATGATTCCCCATAATACAGCATAAAAATAGTTTCTTTTCACTTCTTTTTTTTTTAAGTTGAATGATTGCAGAAGAATGAAGTTGAGAAAGATTTGTGCTGATTTATTAGCAGCGGTATTCTTTTTCGTTTCTCCTTTCTCCGCTACGTATGTGTAATATAATTTCATCATTTTATCCATGAAAAATAATTTTTGATTCAAACTTTCTACTTTAGCTCTTATGCTTAAGCATATAACTGCTTGGACTGCCCTTTGCACCCTACCTGTCGTTTTTTCTCCAAGCCACGAAATTTTTTTGTTGAAAACCACACTCATGGGTCCATGTCCTTGTTTTAAACTTCCAATGCATCCAATTCTAATTGAAACACATCTGTTTCTATACCTTCTTCATTCATAAAAATGATTATTTTTTTCTTTTTTTTTATGTTTACTTTCAGTAGATTTTTTGTACCATATTTATCCAAGGCTTTCTGCATATGCAACAAGACTTAGTTACATAAAGTACAAGGAATATACTGGAAATAAACAAATCAAAAAGGGAAATGTTGATTTTTGCAAATAAATAATGGATGGAAACAGATCTGTTTGAATTAAGAGTGGATACATTGGAAGTTAAAAACTAAGATATGGACCAAAAAGTGTGGTTCTCAACAACAAATTTTCCCGGCATGGAAAAAAACAACAGATTAGAAGCAAAGGACAGTTAAAGCAGTTTTAGGCTTAAACAAAAGAGATAAAGTAGAAAGTTTAAATCAAAGATTATTTCTCATGGAATAAATGATAAAATTTTATTACTCATACGTAGCGGAGACTAGTGTATTAAAGGGGGGACTCCTTGTTCCTCGCCCCTCTGAGCGAAACTCCCAAAGCTCCTTAAACTGTCTGATATTTTAAAACCCTCACAACATTTTTTATAATTTTTTTTTTACATCCTTAATTATGAATTAATCTATTTCTATTTAAATGTATTGATCTTTTTAAACTTTTTTTACATTCAGCAAATTTAAATAATTTCTTCTTACTATGTTCTATGAAAAATGGTATTTGTCTGAAGTTTAATGTTGTACTGTTTATATTTTTAATACATTATTTTATAAATTGAAATTACATTAAATATGAGTATTAAAAGAAATGAAAAAAGAATACCTGTAAAAAAAAAATAAATCATTTTAATGTAACTTATTTTAAGTCTATAATAAATTTTTTAAATTTCATTTACAAATTTTACAATACATCGAGTAGAAAAATTTTGATCATAATAACCAAACATTGGAATTGACGCAATCAAAATATTCTAAACAATAGGGTGTTTCTTTCGCTGGAAAAAATCATGAAATCACGACAAATTATAAAAGCTTTTCAATATGGTGGTAATTGTATAAAATGTGCAAATAGTACTCAAAAAATATAAAGAGCATAAATGCATTTAATCGACGGAATTATTGTACTTATATAAGTATATAGATGATCTGATATTAATGTGATGTAGATGTGATGAAATTCATTTAAAAGTTCAATTATTTTTAGTATGTTCGTCATAGCTTTTCTGGTTGTTCTATAAGTATTTAAAGTAATGGTAATATTAAAAAAGAACCGGTGAGTTAACCAAAAAAAGGTATTATATTTGTTCTATATAAACACACTCTGTAATATGTGCTAAGTTGAGGTTGATTATTTGTTATCTAAAATCATAATGCATCAAGTCTGTATATCTGTCCGAAGTCCTAGCCCATGCATCGTTTCTTTCAATGTTCTATTATTTTTCAAATTTAAAATTGTTTAAATGTAATATTTTAAAAACAGCATTAAAAAAAAATTATTATATTTATAAGTAAAAATAGAATAAAATACATTTCAATTATCATTTTTAAATTGAAGAATAAGGCAATTTTAAGCTTCTTTAATAAAGAAGAGAAACATTGATTATTATTATAAGAAATTTTATATATTTATATGATTTTTGAAATGATTTATCTCATAAATATAAATAATTAGAAAATTGGTAAGCAGATCGCGCTGGTAGGCAAATATATACATAATACAAATATCTTAAAAAATTGTACAGGTTGCGTAATGTAATTACACAAGTAGCAGAAGAATTGAAAATGAAAAAATCTATAAAGCTACAAATCATTGAAAATTGATGAAATGGATTCCACATTAATTGAGCAAAATATATGGATTATATTAATCGCTCTACGTAACCTAGCATGAGAACTTGCGGTATTAATAATAGTGTTATCAATCAAGTCTTGAGAAAGGTATGCGCTCTGGGTCACCTAGCTTTAGGTCTTATGTTATTAATAACAATGTCAGTAATCAAAATGCGAGAAGATTGAGCGCTCTAAGTCACCTGGTATTAGTTCTTGTGTTATTAATGATAGTGTCATTAATTAAATAGTGAGAAAAGCCTGCGCTCTGGGTAGTCTGGTATTTGTTCCTACGTTATTAACAATAGTGTTATTAATTAAATCGCAAAAAAGTCTGCGCTCTGGTTCACCTAGTATTAGGTCTTATACTATTAATAACAATGTCAGTAATAAAAACACGTAGAAAATAAGCGATCTGTGTCACCTGGTATTAGTTTTTTGGTTATAAATAATAGGGTTATCTTTTAAAAGGCAGAAAAGTCTAAATTAGGTCTCATGTAATTTATAGCAATGTCTGTAACTAAAAAGCGAGAAAATTCAGCGCTTCGGGTCACCTAGCATTTTGGTCAATGGCAGAAATTAAAACGCGAAGAGATCAAGCGCTCTGTATCACCGGGTATTAGTTCTTGCGGTATTAATAATAGTGTTATCAATTAAAACGCGAGAAAACTCTGTACTCTAGGTCACCTGGTATTAAGTTTAATGTTGTTAATGACAATGTCCGTAATTAAAACGCGAAGATATTGAGTGCTTTGCGTAACTTGGTATTACTTCTTGCGGAATTAATGATAGTGCTATTAATCAAAATGCGAGAAAAGACTGCGCTCTGGTTCACCTTGTATTAGGTCTTCTGTTATTATTAACAATGTTATTAATTAAAAGACGAAGACAGTCAGCGCTCTGGGTCGACTGGTATTATGTTTTATGTTATTAATAAAAATATCCGTAATTAAAATGCGAAGAGATTAAGCGCTTTGTGTCACCTACTATTAGTTCTTAAGTTATCAATAATAGTGTTAATTGAAACGCGAGAAATGTCTGCGCTCTAAGTCACCTAGTATTGGGTCTTTGGTTATTAATAACAATGTTAATAATTTTAACGCATATAAGTATGCGCTCTGTCACTTGGTATTTGTTGTTAATAATAGTATTATCAATTAAAACGCGAGTAAAGTCTGCTCTCCAGGAACCTAGAATTAGGTATTATGTTATTAATAACAATGTCAGGAATTCTTAAGTTATTAATGATAATGTAATATATTTAAATGCGAGAACAGTCAGCCCTTTTGGTTATCACCTATTAGTTCTTATGATATTAATAATATTGTTATACATTTAGACACGTGAAACAGTCAGCGCTCTGGGTTAAATGAAATAAGTTTTTATGATATTGAGAATAATCCAATAAACTTGAACGCGAGAACAGTACGCGCTCTAAGTTAACTTATATTAGTTCATATGATATTAATAATAATGGTATAAATTAAAATGCGAAAAAAGTCAGCGCTTCGGGTTAACTAGTATTAGTTTTTGTTATATTAATAATAATGTTAAAATTAAAACACTAGAACAGTCAGCGCTCTAGGTTAACTGGTATTTGTTCTTGTGTTATGAAAAATAATGTAATCAGTTCAAACGTGTAAGCAGTCAGGGCTCTGGGTTAATTAGTTCTTATTATATAAATAATTGTGTTATAAATCATAATGCGAGAACAGTCAGCACTCTGGGTTATCTGGTGTTAATTCTTATAATATTTAGAATAATTTAATAACTTTGGACGCTAGAACAGTCAGCGCTATGGATTAACTGGAATCATCCTTTATTATATTTATAATTATGTTAGTAATTAAAACGCGAAAAAAGTCAGCGCTCTGGGTTAACTGGTATTAGTTTGTATGATATTAGTATTCATGTTATCAATTAAATGCAACGAAAGAAAGCGCTGTGGGATAACTATTATTAGCTTGAATGATATTATTGATGATGTATTAAATTAGAACGTGAAAACAGACAGCGCTCTGGATGACTGAAATTAGTTCTATTAAGTTAATAATAATGATGTAATAAATTTAATCACGAGAATAGTCAGCGCTCTGGGTTAACTAAAATTAGTTTTTATTATGTTTATAATAATGTTATGTATTAAACCGCGAGAAAATTCAGTGCTCCGGGTTAACTAGTATTAGATCTTATCATATTAATAATAATATGATAATTAAAACGCTCGAACAGTCAGCGATGTAGGCTAACTGGTATTTGTTTCTGTGTTTTGAAAAAAAACGTTATAAATTTGAACGCGAGAACAGTGAGCGCTCTGGGTCACGTGGTTTTAGTTCTTATTTTATTAATAACAATGTAATAAATCCAAACGCCGGAACAGTCAGCTCTCAGGGTTCTCTGGTATACGTTCTTAAGTTATTAATGATAATGTAATATATTTAAATGCGAGAAGAGTCAGCGCTCTGGGTTAACTGAAATTGGTTCATATGTTATCAATAACGATGTAAAAAATATAAACGCGAGAACAGTCAGCGCTCTGGGTTTACTGGAATTAGTTTCTATAATATTAAGAATAATGCAAGAAATTGAGACGCGAGAACAGTTTACGCTCTGGGTTAACTGGTATTAGTTCTGATGATATTAATAATAATAGTATCAATTAAAACGCGAGAAATGTCAGCGCTTCGGGTAAATTAGTATCAGTTCTTATTATATTAATAATAATGTTATAATTAAAACGCTAGAACAGTCAGCGCTCTAGGATAACTGATATTTGTTCTTGGGTTATGAACAATAATGTAATAAATTTAAACGCGAAAACAGTCAGCGCTCTGGGTTGACGGAAATTATTTTTCAAGTTATTAATAATGATGTTATAAATTTAAACGCGAGAAAAGTCAGCGCTCTGGATCACATGGAATTAGTTCTTATTTTATGAAAAATAACGTATTACATTTGAACGCCAGAGCAGTCAGCGCTCGGAGTTATCTGGTATAAGTTTTTAACTTATCAATGATAATTTAATATATTTAAATGCGAG
The DNA here is from genome assembly GCA_030522625.1 of Copidosoma aretas. Classification (NCBI taxonomy): domain Eukaryota; kingdom Metazoa; phylum Arthropoda; class Insecta; order Hymenoptera; family Encyrtidae; genus Copidosoma; species Copidosoma aretas. The sequence goes on along the minus strand of JAPYYV010010895.1, from coordinate 5,392 downwards.
AACAGTCAGCACTTTGGGTTATCACCTATTAGTTCTTATGATGTTGATAATATTGTTATTAATTTAAACGCGTAAAACACTCAGCGCTCTGAGTTAACTGGAATTAGTTCTCATGTTATTACTAATAATCTAATAAATCCATACGCAAGGAAAGTCAGCGATCTGAGTCACAGAGTATCAGTTCGTATGATATTAATAATAATGTTTGTAACAAAAAGGCGATGAAAGTCAGCGCTCCGGGTTAACTAGTATTAATTTTTATAAAATAATTTATACTGTAATAAATTAAAACGTGAGAACAGTAAGCGCTCTAGGTCAACTGATATTAGTTATTATGTTATGAAAGCTAATCTAATAAATTTAAACGCGAGAACAGTCACGGCTTCGGGTCAAATGGTTTTGGTTATGATGATATTACTCACCTAGTACTGTACGTTTCTGAAACGTTTATAAGAGGGCTAGAAACAATTCTGAAATGTTTCTGAACCCTTCTTTTCTGCGCTTTGGTTGGTAGAAGGGAGGTATCTGGAACGTTTCTGAAACAGTTTTGGAACGTAACTTATTATTCATTTATTCATTGCAAATAACATTATTTCAAAATTGTTTTAAATGTGTTAAAACTTATACCAGATGATTTAAAAAGTAACGACAATTATAGAAATAGCAGAATGAAAAAAGACAATGCTGGGACCGGGATTCGACTTTGCGCCTCAATATTAAAAGGCAAGCATCTCATCCACTTGGCCAGAGTGGATGAGATACAGTAGGAGTTATCTTGGTCAACATAAGGTGCAATAGGAATTCGTTTTTGTTTTTCTAGTTATTGAAAGTAAATAAACAATTTGTCAAATCCTATTTCATTCTTAGAAATTGAAATCATTTCTAAAATCAGAATTAATAGTATAAGTACTTAGTAAGAGGGACTCTCCTTCCTATAAGAGTACCTATTGAAACTTTTATCAAGGCAATCTTTAAAATTTCGTTACATGGATACTTTTTCGTAGAGGATTTATAGCCTCTTAGCAATTAAGTGCGATGCCCAGGTATAAGTGCACTCTGAACTGGATGTCTAGGTTAAGTACTGCAGGAAGGTAGACTTTCTAACCTTCCAGATATGTAATCGTCTAATATTTTGTCCTGGAAAAAAGTCAAAGAAATGTAACTTTCTGATGCGCATCACCTGGACATTATTTTTGGCGTGCAATAATACCTGGGAATCGTACTTGATTACTGATAGGCTATAAATCTTCTAGGAAATAGTATCCATGTAACTCGATCTTTAAGAATTTCCTCGATAAAACTTTTAAAGGTAATTATAGGTACTCTTAAAGGAAGTGGAGTCCCTCTTACTAAGTACTCATACCATAAATTCTGATTTTAAAAATGATGTTAATTTGTAAGAATGAGATAGGATTAGACTAATTATTTTTTTACTTTCAATAACTAGAAAAAAAAAAAAGGAATTGCTATTGCACCTTATGTGGGCCAAAATACCTCTGACTGTATCTCATCTACTCTAGCCAAGCAAAAAAGATACGGGACTTGCAATCTTGCGGCACTAGGTCAAATCCTACCTTCGGCATTTTTTTATTTTTATTTTAATATTTATATTATTGCCGATACTTTCTAAATCGCCTAGTAAGAGTTTCAATACATTTAAAACAATTTTGAAATAATTTTTTTTGCTACAATTAAATTAATAATAAGAAAGTTCCGAAACAGTTTCAGAAACGTTTCAGAATCGTTTCAGATACCTCCCTTTTACTAACCGAAGCGGACAAAAGGAGGGTCGAGAAACGTTTTAGAAACGTATCTAGCTCTATTAAGAAAACGTTCCAATGTTTAGGAATTGACGTTTCTAAAACGTTTCAGAAACGTACAGTGCTGGGTGGGTAATGATAATGTTATACTTAAAGCGCAAAAAAGTCAGAGCTCTGGGTTAACTGGTATTAGTTGTTACGATATTAATAATAATGTTATTAATTGCAACACGAGAACAGTCAGCGCTCTGGGTCACATGGAATTGGTTCTAATATTATTGATAATAATGTAATAAACAGAAATGCAAGAGCAGTCAGCGCTCTAAGTCGACTGGAATGAGTTCTTGCGATATAAATAATAATAGTATCAATTGAAACGCGATAAATGTCAGCACTTCGGGTTAATTAGTATTAGTTCTTATGATATCAATAATAATGATATAATTAAAACGCTAGAACAGTCAGCGCTTTAGGTGAACTAGTATTTGTTCTTGCGTTATTGATAATTATGGAATAAATTTAAACGCAAATACAGTCAGCGCTCTAGGTTAACTGGTATTAGTTCTCATGTTATTACTAATAATCTAATAAATCCAAATGCAAGAACAGTTAGCGATGTGAATCGCAGAGTATAAGTTCTTATGATATTAATAATAATGTTATTAATAAAAAGGCGATGAAAGTCAGCGCTCCAGGTTAACTAGTATTAATTTTTAAGAAATAATTTATATTGTTATAAATTAAAAAGCAAGGACAGTCAGCGCTCTAGGTCAACTGGTATTGGTTATAATGATATCAATGATAATGTTATTAATTTAATCGCGAGAAAAGTCAGAGCCCCAGGTTCACTGATATTAGTTCTTACGATATCAAAAATAATGTTATAGATTTAAATGCGGGAACAGTCAGCGCTCTAGGTAAACTGGTATTAGTTCTCAACTTATTACTAAGAATCTAATAAATCCAAACGCAAAATCAGTCAGCGATCTGGGTCACAGATTATAAGTTTTTATGATATTATTAATAATGTTATTATCAAAAAGACGATGAAAGTCAGCACTCTGTATTAGCTAGTATTAATTTTTATAAAATAATTAATATTGTAATTGATTAAAACGCGAAAACAGTCAGTACTCTGGATTAACTGGAATTAGTACTCATGTTATTAATCATATTGAAAGTAAATAAAAAGCAAGAATAGTTAGTGCTCTGGGATAACTAACAGTAGTTCTTATGATAATAATAATAATGTTTTTAATATAAACGCGAGTACAGTCAGCGCTCTGAGTTAACTCGAATTAGTTCTTATGTTATCAATAATGATGTAATAAATTTAAACGCCAGAACAGTCAGCGCTCAGGGTTATCTGGTATTAGTTATTAATAATTAATAATAAAGTAATAAATTAAAACGCAAGAGCTGTCAGCGCTCTAGGTCACCTGGTATTCGTTCTTATGTTATTAAAGATAATCTAATAAATTTAAACGCGAGAACGGTCCACGTTTTGGGTCAAATGGTATTAGTTATGATGATGTGATAAATATAAACGCGAGAACAGTCAGCACTCTAGGTTATCTGGAATCAGTTCTTATGTTAATAATTAAGATGTAATAAATATAAGCGCGAAAACAGTCTGCAATTTGGGTTATTTGGTATTAATTCTTATGATATTTAAAATAATGTAATAAATATAAACGCGAATACAGTCAGCGCTCTAGGTTAACTAAAATTAGTTCTTATGATTTTAATTATCATGGTAATAATTAAAACGCAAGAAAAGTTGACGCTCTGGTTGATCTAGTATTAATTTTTAAGTTATTTAAATTAATGTAATAAATTTAAACGTAAGAACAGTCAGCGCTTTGGGTTAACTGGAATTAGTTCTAATAATATAATATATGATGTCATAAATTTAAACGCAAGAGCTGTCAGCGCTCTGGGTAACAGGGAATACGTTTATAAAATGTTGATAATAATGTTAATGATCAAAACGCGAAGAAAGTCAGCTCTACGATACAACTAGTTTTAGTTTTTATGATTATAATATTTATGTTATTATTCAGAATGCGAGAAAAGTCAGCGATTTGGGTTAAATGGTCTTAGTTCTTATAATATTAATAATAATGTTTCAAATCAAAACGCAAGAAAAGTCAGCGCTTTGGGTTAACTAGTATATGTTTTTATCATATTAATGATAATGATATAATTTAAACTCTAGAACAGTAAGCGCTCTAGGTTAACTAGTATTTGTTTTTGTGTTATTGTTAATAACGTAATAAATTTAAACGCGAACACAGTCAGCAATCTGGGTTAACTGGATTTAGTTCTTATGTTATTAATAATGATATAAATGTAAATGCGGGAACAGTCAGCGCTTTAGGTTAACTTGTATTAGTGTTCATGTTATTAATAATAATCCAATAGATCGAAACGCGAGAACAGTCAGCGCTCTGGGTCACAGAGTATAAGTTTTTATGATGTTGATAATAGTGTTGTATATCAAAACGCGAAAAAACTTAATGCTCCGGGATAACTGGTATTAGTTCTTATCATAAGAATAATTATGTTATTGTTCAAAAAACGAGGGAAGTCAGCGCTCTAGGTTACCTGGTATTAGTTCTAAAGTTATTTTTAATGATGCTATAAATTTAAACGCGAAAACAGTCAGCGCTTTAGGTTAACTAGAATTAGTTCTAATGTTAATAATGTTAATGTGATAAATATAAACGCGAGAACAGTCAGCGCTCTAAGTTTTCTAAAATTGGTGCTTATGTTATTAATTAAGATGTAATAAATATGAGCTCGAAAACAGTCAGCAATCTGGGTTATTTGGTATTATTTCCTATGATATTTAGAATAATGCAATAAATATAAACGGAAGAACAGTCGACGCTCTAGGTTAACTGGAATTAGTTCTTAAATTATCAAAAATAATGTATGACATTGAAACGCGAGAACAGTAAGAGCTTTAGTTTATTCCTTATTAGTTCTCATGATATTATTAATATTGTAATAAATTTAAACGCAAAAAATGTCAGCGCTCTGGGTTAACTTGAATTTGTTCGTATGTTATTAACAATGATGTTATAAATAAAAATGCGAGAACAGTTAGCGCTCTAGGTTAACTGGTATTCTAATGTTATTAATAATGATATTATAAATTTCAACGCGAGAACAGTTAGCGCTTCGGGTCGACTGGATTAAGTTCTTAAGTTACCGAATAATGATGTAATAAATGTAAACGCAAGAACAGTCAGTGCTTTGGGTCATCTTCTATTAGTTCTTATGATATTATATATATTGTAATAAATTTGATAGCAAAAACAGTCGGCGCTCTGGGTTGACTGAAATGAGTTCTTATGTTATTAATAATGATGTTAGAAAGTCAAATAGGAGAACAGTCAGCGCTCTAGGGCACAGGGTAAGAGTTTTTATAATATTACTAATTATGTTATTAATAAAAAGGCGAGAACTATCAGCGCTCTTGGTTGACTCGAATTAGTTCTCAAATTATCCATAATGATGTAATATATTTAAACGCGAAAACAGTCAGCGCTCTGGGTTATCTGGTGAAGTTCTTGTGATATAAATATTAATGTTATACAATAAAATGCGAGAAAATTCAGCGCTCC